>JACWRQ010000102.1:74085-99194 GCA_014849955.1 Cryphonectria carpinicola | reverse complement strand
ACGCATAAAGACAAAAAAAAAAAAACAAAAATCAAGGTTGTTAGAAAAAAGATAGAAAAAAAAAAGAAAAAAAAGAAACAACCACCCTAAAAAGCCACCCCCCCCCCCCCCCCAACCCCTCCCCTCAAAACACACACCCTACCACACATAGAATACGCCAAGAAAGGTGCCTCCTGAATAATGAGATAAGAAAAAGAAGAGAGAAGAAAAAAAACATCCACGACGACAACGACAAAGGGAAAATACATAAGACACAGAGTGGATTGTTCCAGGTTTTGTTTTGCTGGATAAGTTGTTGGTTTGGTGCTACACATAACACAGAGCTCTCCAATCATATCGATCGAGAGAATGAGGACAAAAAGAAAGAAGATGAAAAAAAAGAAGGGTTTCCAGTCGTCGTCGTTTACACATTCTTTTCACTCACTCCCCAATCGTATCCATCGATGACCTCGTTGATGGATCTGGCCCCGACCCTCCGTTCTCCCCTAATATGACGCCCCAGGACAAAGAAGAAATTACACTCATCCTATATCGAAGGCGGAAAGAAAGAGAGATGAATTTAAGTCAGCACAGTTTTAAATGATCTGGAGAAAAGTATGTATATGTATTCGGGAGGTGAGGCGGAGGGATGGGAAGGGAAGAAGAAAGAAGGGGGGGGGGGGGAGAAAGAGGATGAAGGGTGGTTGTGTACTGTATAGATGAGTTCGCAAAACGCAAGGTAACGGAACCAGCGAGGAAACTCACAGATGCACACCATAGAGAAGGGAAAGAGAGAGACAAGAGGCGAGATGAGGGAGAGAGAGTCGTGTATGTTGATGTTGGTGGGTTGGTTGTGGCTGGTTGCTGGTCCAAAGAGGGAGGGAGGGAGAGGGAAGGGAGAGAAGAGGAAGAGAGAGAATGAGGGAAGTTTGATTCCTCCCCCCCCCTTTTTTTTATTTTTTATTTTATTTTTTCTCTCTCGTCTCGCCCTTCTATGAGAGGCCATACAGACAGACAGACAGGAACCTACCGCCGGCCGCTCTTGTTGATGATCTGTACTGCCTCGTCCCATCCATGCCCGTTGACGACATCCAGGACCGTCCGCCCGTTCTCGTCCGTCTTCTCCAGGTCGACGCCGTTGCCCTTCTCGACCAGCAGGCGCAGCACGTTGGCGTCACCGTTCTCGATGGCCTGCAGGACGGCGTTCCAGCCGCGGTACATGAGGTTGATGTCTGCGCCCCGCTCGAGGAGCAGCTCCAGGAGCTCCGTGTCGTTGTTGCGCATGCGCCGGATGGCCTTGATGATGGGCAGGTGCTCTCCGGGGGCGTTGACGTCGGCGCCGGCCTCGTCGATCAGGTAACGCGTGATCTCCTTGTTGCCCTCGCGGATGGCGCTCGTCAGCGGGGAGAAGACGCCTCCGTTCTTGTCCTCGACGTTGAAGCCGGCCGAGAGGAGCAGGCGGATGCTCTCGAGCTGGTCGGCGCACACGGCCATCTCGACGACGCCCTTGAAGTTCTTGGGGTTGGCGATGGACGGCAGCAGCTTCTTGAGGATGTTGGGCCGCTTGACGGCCAGGTTGATGGGCCAGTCCTGGCCGCGGATGGCCGGGTCGGCGCCGCGCGCGAGGAGGAGGTCGACCATCTCGGCACGGTTGTCGCGGATGGCTGTGGTCAGGGGCGTCCAGCCCTCCTTGGACTTGATGTTGACGCCCACGCCGTGGTCCAGCAGGAAGATCAGGGCGTCCAGGTTGTTGTGCTGGACCGCCTTCTCGATGATGCCCCTGGGCTCCGTAGGGTCGGCGCCCGCCTCGATCAGCTGCGGGAGGAAGTGGGCGCGGTGGTGGGTCACACACTTGAAGCAGGGGTACTCGGAGGCGGGTGTGTTGGGGTCGGCACCGCTGGCCAGGAGGAGGGTGACGATGTCGGCGCGGTTGTCGCGGATGGCGGAGCAGAGGGGCGTGTAGACGCCGTCCTTCTTGGCGTTGGGATCTACGCCTGCGTTGAGGAGGATGCGGACCGACTCGATGTTGTTGACCGAGGTGGCCAGCTCCATGATGCCCGGGGCGTTCTTGTGGTCGGCGCCCCTCGACAGGAGGAGGCGGAGGAAGGGGGGGTGATAGGTCGAGGGCCACAGGAGATGCTTGGGCCCGGGCAGGTTGGGATCTGCACCACGGTCGAGGAGCAGGTGGGCAATGTCGAGACGCTGGACGCTGACGCACTGGAACATGGGCGAGGTTCCCTCGCCGTTCTTGACGTTGGGGTCGCCGCCATAGTTGAGGATCAGCTCGATGACGCGCTTGGGCGTGTTGCGGTCGATGGACCGGATCAGCGCCGTGTTCCCGTTGGCCATGATCTGGTTCGAGTTTCCGCCGTACATGAGGAACAGCTGGACCAGGTCAAACTTGTTCTCGAGCACGGCCAGGGCGAGCGGGGTGTCGGCGTTGGGACCAGCAGACAGGTTCGGGTCGGCACCGTACTTGATGAGCAGCTTGGCGGCGTCCAGGAACCCGAGCTCGGTGGCGGAGAACAAGGGGGAGCAGCCCACCTTGTCGATGGCGTTGGGGTCCGCCCCAAAGAGGAGGAGGAGGCGCACCGTCTCGAGATCCCTGAGCAGGACGGCCTCGCGCAGCAGGTTGATCTCTGCCACCGAGTCCGGCAGCACGCCTCGGTCCAGGAGCTGCTCCGTCGCGGTGTGGTTCTTCTTCTGCACCGCCTGCGCCAGGGCAGCCTTGTACTGCGGGTTCCCGTTGCCTGTCGTGAACCGTGGTGTCCACCTGGGAACCGTGCTGGGGTCCGCCTTGAGCCTGGTCACTTGGCCGATGTCGCCCAGAATATCATCATGTTGCTGCTGCTGCTGATCATTGAGGTCCGTCTCGCTGAGCAGGTCCTCGAGCAGGGTGTCTGTGGCCGTCGTGTGCGTCGAGGCGCTGTCCCTCTGCACCGTGCTGTGGCTTCCGCTGAGGGGGCTAGACATTTCGGACGCCGTCACCTCCATGGCCAGGGACTGGTTGGGCCCCTTGGACGAGCGTCCGCTCCTGATGGTCGACGCTGCACGTCCCGGCTGCGATCCTCCTGCCCCCTGCTGTTGCTGGAGCGAGGAGGGGATGGTGAAATCGTCCACCAGACTGCCACCACCAGTCGTCGTGCCGGTGAAGCGGTTGGTGCCCAAAAAGTCCATACTCTGCACGGGAGAGCGCTCAAGGTGGGACAGGGGCGGTAGGGACGGCGGCAGGGGGAAGTCTGAGTGGTGGTCCATGACGCCAGAGGGACGGGGGAGCTCAGGGAGGGGCGCCTGCGGTGTCGTCTGGCGGGGGTGTTGCTCATCATCATCATCAGCAGCGCCCCGCGAGGCGGTGGCCGTCTTGGGCTTGTGGCCGTTCATGCGGTCCAGGGCAGCAGCGAGGCCCGTGTAGCCGATCCCGATCGTGGCATCCACATCCTCCTCGCCGATGGACCACTTGAAGACCAGCGAGCTCATGCGCAGGTTCTCGCGGCTCCTCTCGAGGCTGGCGCGCACCTTGTTGACGTCCGAGTCGGCAAACATCATCTTGAAGCCCTTGGAGAAGCGCGCAAACCCGGACTTCTTGTCGTTCTCCAGGAACCGCGTCACCAGCTGGTTCAGCACGATAAACTCGTCATTTGTCTGCCGGAACCGCTTCTCCAGCTCCGCCGTCAGGTCTGCCGGGAGCATGTGCTTGCTGTCCGCCTTGGACGCCTTCATCCCCGACTCGATCACCCAGAGGATCCGACCAACGTCGAGAAACACCATCGCCAGCTCTCGGATCCCCTGTACCTGGTGCTTTACCGTGCTGAGGTACTCGAGCATACGGATGGCAATGCTGTTGCCCAGCACCACCGCCTTGTCGCACAAGTCGACGGCTGTTTCTTTTCTTCGAGGCATGGTTGTGGCTGTGGTTGTTGGTTTTGATGAAAGAGTAGGAAAGAGAAGAAGAAAGAAAGAAAAGAGGGCGAGGGAAATTGGCGAAATAAGGTTATATTATCTCCGCAGCAAACCAGCCCTGCTATGTTGTTGTTGATTTTTGTGTAAGTCGTATCCCAGCTTGGTTTGCTTGAGAACCGAGGCCAGGCTAGGACGTCACCGGACAGGCGGACAGCGCCTATGTTACTCCTTTGCTGGGAGAGTAGGAGAGGGAGACGGAGACCTCCGCTGGATCCGGATGCGGAAGTGGGTGAGATTGCTGCTATAACAAGGTCTTTTGTTTTTTTCCTTTTCGTTGTCCCCTGCGTCAAATGAGGACACCACCGGTATCGTTTCAGATAGGTTGAACTTGGGTGGGTGGGTTGATTGCCCTTCTCCTTTCTCTTCTTCTTTTTTTTCTTCTTCTCAAGGAGCCTGTTGTTACTTTGGACTGCCAACCAACCCCTTGTAGATTAAATAGGTCGTAGGAGTAGTAGAAGTAGTAGTGACAGGGGAAAGAAAAGAAGCAGAAGAAAAGCCAAGTAGTAAAAGATATGTGTGACTGAGGAGGAGGTTATGTAAGGAGGATGGATATCACCAGGCCAGACAAAGCCAGTGCTGTGGGACGACCCTTAAAAAGGTACAGACCACCGCCGTATTTGTTTTAACTTTCGGGGGGGGGGAAACAATTATTCTTTTTCTGTCTGGTCCGTGAGACAAAAGAAAAAGAAGGAGGGAGAGAGGGAGGGGAGGGGGAAGAAATTCACGAGTCAAAAGAGAGGGGGGGAGGAATGGGTACAAGAAAAAAAGAAGTGGCCCAGGGACCGGCGCATCACTATATACTATGGTACATCTGAGGTGTGGTGGTGCTAGCTCTGTGCGCAATAGAGGTAATGGTTGACCATCTCCCGTGTTTACGAGGAGAGAAGAGGTAGGAGAGAAAGGCCTAGAAGGTTAAGGTCATGTACTGTGGTACCTTTTTTCTTCTTCTTCCTCTTTCTTCCTCTCCTCACTGGTTGACAACAACATCAGATGGCATCTGGGTCCGGGCCCAGGTCCATGTTCCAGGTTCCAGGTTCAGCACGGTACTCTTCTCTCTTCTCGCCTCTCACACACTCTCACTCTTCTCTTTCTCTCTCCGCAGGGCGGCGAAAAGGAAAGGAAAAAAACTGGGATCTGAACAGGATGGCCCCTGGATCTTGATAACAAGTGAAATAAATGGCCGCTCCTTGGCCACATGGATACTGTGGATACGCCCGCTTGTTGGAGAACTGAACCTCGAAAGCACTAAGACGGCAGCATGTTCCCACCGGAGCAAACTGTGGGCCAGCTTAACTTTAGGCCCTTTTTTCCTTCTTCTCTCCTCTCCTCTTTCCACTCCTCTGCTCGCCTCCTCTGCCTATCCAGGCTCTCCCGACAGAGAGAGAGACCAGGAAAGAACACTGCTTCTCTCAATTTGCCTGGAGGGCCTAGAGCTGTTTGAGATTTGGCTTAATTTTACGATTAGACCATGGTAAATAGTAATCGTTACTGCCAGTGCTTGCTGATACGTACGTATCTATTACAGTATATACTTACTTGGCCTCTTTCCCTCTCCTTCTCCCTCCCCCTCTGTGGTTTTCACGCATTCCAACGACAACAAACAACGGGGGCTTCCCCGTAAGCTTTGATTGAGTCATCATAGTACCACTACTGCAAACCCGAGAGGCATAAATAACAAACAGGATACACGGCTGGATAGGTGCGTCTGTGCGGAAAACAAGACGGATTGGATTGGATTGATTGAATAATGAACGAAATGGATGCTGGGGGGTGGATGGGGTGTGGACACACAAAACTCGCATCCAGGAACACACCTTCGGGGCCCATTGCCTCTGTTTGGTCTAGTCCCTGATGAAGCTGCTATACTATTATCGTGTGCGGTGACTGACAAAATTTCCGCGGTCGATTGTCGGAAGGAGAGGGCCTAAGCTAAACAGCAGACGAGACTGAGAGGACCGGACAGGTAGGTAGGGCATGCCCAGCCCCCCATGATGGATGGATTCTTCTCTTCTTCTTTTTTTTCCAGCTCATCGCTGGACATTGGCCTTACCACCTTTTAGGCAGCATTGAGCAAGCTAAAATCCCTCGACCAGAAGGCCCAGCGGCGGACACGGCATGTAGCGGGCGCTGGCGTGCTTAGTATTCCCGGCCGGAATCCTTCTGGACTTTGATGCCATCGGGGGCGGGGTGGGGGCTGCTGCTGCTGCTGCTGCTGCTGCTGCACCAGCAATAATAATATTGTTGCCTTCCATGTCTCCAAGATGCCCTGAGGCACATTGGCTGCCTGGCCAGACCATGGAAGGGGGTTGTGTGTCTGTGTCTGTGTGTGCGTGTGTCGATCACGTACCTATATGCACGCAATTTGCTCCTTTTTGGCACGATGTCTTTTTGAGGGGCGGGGACTTTTGGGCAGCAACGAGATGGTGATCTGGTCTGGCAAACGGTGGATTCCCATGGCTCTTGATGCGAGAATGAATCGCAAGGAAGATCCTCTGAAGGAAATAAGGTTTCGCAGGGTCGGTTTATCAGTTGGAGATGTGCAATCTGAGGTTGATGAGGAATCACAATGCATGCATGTGTGCACTGTCAGAGCAGGTTTTTGGTGGTTGGTTTGGTCCACCAAAAACCTAAACCCCGGATTCGATCAGGGCAGGCCACCATTTGATCGAGGGGTTTCTTGACGCTGTCTTTTTTTGGGGGGGGGGAGGGGGGTACTTTTTTCTCCGTCCGCCTGTCTTATTTTGTTCTTTAAGTTCCTTCTCGCCAGTGAATGCTGCTACGTATACATAATATAGATACATACATACATACATACATACAATACCACCTACGAGACAAACATGACAGCTCACAAGGAGGAGGAACAAGTTTAGGCCGGCTCCTCGATCGTCAATGGACCCCCTCGTTTGCCCCCCCCCCCAGCCCTTCACTTCCCCCGATCTTCCTTCCCACCTCCTGACACAGGAAGGAAGGAATATCTGCATCATGTTGGTGATACTGGCTGTCCCGTTACAGTGGCTCTCTTCTCTCACGCTCACTCTCTCTTCCCCCCCACCCTTGAGTTGTGTGTGCCCGTGTGGTTACATCGTCTGGCCCCGGCCCCCCGGTTCCCATTTTCCTCCTCAGCTGGAACCGATTTTGCCTTGACAATGACAGCCAGGGGGGCCCTTTTTTTTTTCTTCTCCAAGACCCTGCAGACGCAGATGAGCACGAAACCTAAAGCGTGATAGCGGTGCGCGCACGGGCTATCATCTGCAGGTGCATGAACCCACTCAAATCGGCGGGTTCCTTTGATAGCTCCTCCTCTGCACTGTCTGTCTGCCCTCCTTCTTTCTCTCTCTCTCTCTTTGTGTAACCCCTCGGAAGTCGGACCCCATAACTTGACTCCTCATAATTTTTTATTTTGCCGAGTACGAAGCGACTGATGGCCGCGTGTCATGTGGTGCGCCTGTGGCGTTTCTGATACCAGTCCTGAAATGTCGAGGCTCCGGCACTCTTTTATTTTATTTTCATTTTCCACTTTCTTCCCCCTCCCCCCCTGTCTCTATTTCTCTCCGTCTCTACTTTTCCAACCCGGTTTTCTTCTCTTTGGTCGGTGCACACACCCACACAGCTATTCCGGGTGGCCGTGCCTGTGTAGAACGACCTAGCCAAGCCAGGACCCGCGGCGCCAACTTCTTTTCTTGCAGGGGCCAGCCGTGCTCCCAAGCCCTCTGAAACTAATGTGAGCTATCGAATCGGATCTTGATCCCGGGGGGTTTTTTGAAGACTCGCCTGTGGGAACAAGGATCGACCAAGGTTGGGTGTGCAGCAGTGCAGCATGCAGCAGCAAACCAGCAGCAATGCGGAGGTACGCGAGGGGGATCAAGTCTTGTTTAGCCTCTCTCTCTCTCTCTCTCTCTCTCTCTTTTTCTCAGTCTCTTTCTCTATCTGTAAGGGGATTAACTCGGGGGGTCAAGTTCGCCCCGGGACTCGACGGGTCCTTGGGACCCCATAAGCTAACAACTAAACGTGTCGTCCCAAGAACCTGGGCACTGATACGTAAGGGTCCGCTGTGATGGTCCTTCTCTATTGCTGTGAGCAGTACACAGTAAAGTACTGTAAAGAGCGAATCAAGAGACAATCGCCAGGTGGGGGGCCCCTCAAGGTCTGGCCAGAGGTCCTTCAAAAAATAAAAGTAAATTCCCCACGGGTTCCTCGTCCATCGACCAACAGCTCCTCTCGATGCCTCGCTTGCCAGTACAGTGGATAGATGGAACAGGGCTTCGAGTACACGGCCAAAGATATCTCCTCTCTCTTACTCTCTCTCTGGCATATGGCAATCTCGAGGCGAAGGAGGAGAGGGGAGAAGGAGGGGGGGCGGGAGAATAAGCGAACCCTCGGGCCACCTCTCTCCCCTTCCACCCACTTCGGTCCATCAGCATTATCAGAGAAAGGACGGCCGCTGCCGCCACCGCCGGAAATGAAGCTTTTGCTTGATGAAACTTCACCATAGTACTTACTATGTATGACGTTGCGAAGGGGGGGGGGAGAAAGAGAATTGGCTAAGGGGGGTTTCTTTTTTTGGGGCGGATCAGTCCTCCACCCGAAGAGGGGGGGGGGGGGAGGAATTGGTCTCGCTCCACCCGCGATTGACTTCCGATGCAACCCTTCAGAATTGTCACCGAAGGAAGGCGGCTGAAGTGCGTCTGAGCGCCGCATCATAGGAGTAGTAGCATCAAGCCTCCGCGAGCCCTTTGCACCACATCATTGGATGACCGGCCTCCTAAAGTTGATGTTGATCGGGTGGATTCGTGCGGTAGGTGCTCTACTAAACTCTTGCTACAGTACATGCACGCACCACTGTCTCCTCTCTCTCTCTCTGAGCCTCGAAGAACAAAAATAAAAAAGGAGCTCCCCCCCCCCCACCAAAAACCTGTTTCTGATCGGGGTTGCAGGACATCGTCGTACCTGTGTGAGATTTTCTTTTTTAGCTCCAACGCACAGGACGCTGTCACCTGTCACAGCGGAACTTGTCAGACTTGCAAGCCTCGCATAGCGGGTGGAGAGCAAAGCAGACCAAAGACCAAGTTTGGCCCTCCCGCCACGTGGAATACCACCTGTCCTTTCTCGGAATGCAGGACCCCTCGTGTGTATTGTTGTGCTTTGGAGGGGGAGTGGAGGGGATGGAAAATGGGTTGGGGACTCCACACGATATGGCCTAGGCCCTTCCAAGTTCTTTTTGAAGGGGGCAGGGGAGGAGGGGGCTTGTCTTGTTTTCTTGTCGCTTCTCGAGAGAGAGAGAGAGAGAGAGAGAGAGACAGAAAAAAAGGAGGAGAGTTCGTCCTAGGTTTAGCCGGCAGAGATGGTCCCCAGTACCTGATCAAACTCAGGGGGCGACCGGAAATATGGGATTTAAGTTTCTGTGCGACCAGGGCTATCCAGGGCCATCTGGTGATCATCTTACGACTTGCCAAGTCCAGGCAAAGCCCTAATGACGAAGGAGGCTGACAGAGAGAGAGTAGAGACAGAGAGAGCTCCATGACCCTGCTACAATATCCCCAGTTGCTTGATGATCTTTGATGGGAGAAAGGCACTTTGCAAATCCTCTCCGTGAGAGATGACTGGGTATAGCAGGCTTCAGTCAACATGGGGGACTCCTCTCCCATCCCCCCCCCCCCAAAAGAGGTGTTGGCCTGGACCGTGAGGGTAGGAATTCCTCGTATCGCTGCGCGTCTTTTGTGGCTATTCTTTGGCTTTGGTATTGGGCCGGGGGGGATTTCAATTTGTTTCCTAGCCACATGGCAGGTCAGGTGAGACATGGAGATGCTGGCTTATGGTGCAGATGCTCCACGTTCTTAAGGACGGTTCTGGGTTCTGCTATGCTACAGGCACATACATTGTACTATGGTTAGCCCTTTCTATGGCTATGGCACGCATTGAGCCGCCCCCGGGAACCCACAGCAATCGGCACGCACTGGCTGGTACTGGTTTACTGTCTGACTCGCTAGGCTTGGAAGTCAAAAGAAAGAGAAAAAAAAAGGGGGGGGGGGGGGGACAAGAGCCAAAGCGACGCCCCCATTTCCACGTGGTTCGAGTTATGGAGCCAACCAAAGTTGTGGCTTGCTCAGACCATACAGACAGATTGTGATGTCGTCAGGTTCTTGGAACTCTGTGGCTTCGGTGCTGTATCATGATGATGTGTTCTTCACACACTATGCAGTATCAAGATTTTTTCTTTCTCAAACTAAGATCTTGTACAGCTAGTTTATTAGGAGGACCCTGAACTAATCGATCCTTTCCCACCTTTGATGAAAGCCCCGACCCACATGGTTTCAGGAAGAGAAGAGAGAGAGAGAGAGAGAGAAAAGGAGTTGAGCCATGAGACTATCACGGAGATCGTGATCTTTGTTTCTTCTCCTCCTCCCTCTTTTCCCTGGAGACCCTGGGATCGGGGGTCGTCCCCAAGCGGGTCTATAGTTCGCCTATGTGAAGAGCTTTGTGACAGTATGATCCTTGGATGAAGATCCTCAAGGTAGGAGAATAAGACGCCTCGCTAATGAGCTGTACCGTATAGAAGGTCGGGTATACTATGCTATGCACGCACGCACACGCGCAACTTCTCAGTGTTGTGTCAAATACTGTGTATATCCTTACTTTCCGAGGCTCTAAGAGCAACCTCAGGGTAGCGAGATCAATGGTTCCGCTTTGTCTGACTCGAACACACACACGGCACATCAGACAAGAATAACCTTGCAAATTTCCCATCCACCCTCGCCTCGGCACAGGGAGGGGTTTGAGGTGTGGTCCAGTTCGATAAGAAGGACGATCGTTTATCTGATGAAAGTACAATTTATGTGAGGCTCAGGTGGTATGATAGTATATCACATAGTATTTCATTATGGTCATCCAAACACCAACATCCCCCTCCCCCTTCACCTTAACATTCTATGGCTTCCATCGAGAGTATCATGAGAGTTCAGAAAGGCAAGAACAGTAAAGGCCAGACAAAAGAGAGACAAACAGACTAAAGCAAGAAAAGAAGAAGAAGAGAAAGATAAACAAGCTCCATGCACCTTCTATCTCATGCGCCGGATATTCATACCAACAGGCAACCAGACCCAAGTCCATATCCAACCCTCCCCCCCCTCTCTTTTAACCTCCCTAGTATGTGATCTTTGCAATCTTGTTGACATATTTCGGGTCCTTTCTGTTGATAAGGTTCTCTGCAAACCACCTGCCAGCATCCTCGCGCGAGATGACATAACCAATGGCAGTAGACTCCCGGCCCCGCGTCGGATCCTCGATGCCGACGCGGATGGTCTTGTTGGACTCGCCATTGGTAAGAAAGCTAGGGTGGACGACGGTGAACTCCTCGCCACTGGCAAACAGCCTCTCCTCCATGACCTTCTTGTCGGCGTGCGGCACCTTCAGCATCCAGTGGTACAGCGGGACCATGGCGATGGGGATGTCGCGCCCGAACTTGGACATGCCCGTGGTACCGCAGGCGATTATGTACGGCCTGCCCGTGGCGCCCTGCCGGCGCAGCTGGTCCAGAGCCTCGAGCAGCGTGGCCATGCCCTTCTGGCACACCTCCGGGTCGTCGAGGAACTTGGTCGACATAGTGGGCTTGCCGCCGATGGTGGAGACGATCTTGTCGACGATGTTGCCGTCGCTCTCTTTGCGGAGGAGCTGGGCCACGGCGCCGACGTCGTGGGCGTTGCCCTGCAGGACCTTGAGGTTGGGGTGGGAGGAAGGCGGGAGGATGGCCGTGAGCTTGGAGGGGGTACGGCAGAGGGCGATGCACTGGTGCCCGGCGTCGAGGGTGTGCTTGAGGGCGGCCAGGCCAATGCCCGTGCTGGCTCCAAGGAATGCGACCGTCATGGGTGAAGAAGACATTGTTTCTTATGGTTTTGATGAGTGATTATAATGGTCGAATGAGAGATGAAATAAAGTACAGGAGATAAGAAATGATCTCAAATGAATTTTTCAAGCAAGGTTCTTTCTGTGAGGTTTGTGGAACTGGTTGTTTGACTCTTTTTGGTTTCTTCTTGGAATGATGTTCTTGATTGTTTGTTTGTTGTGATGATGGTGATGATGATGATCTATCCTGATACTACATTCTGCAAGAGCTAGAGATGCCATTTACTTTATACTAAATGTTTGCCCTGCCCATCTCAGCCTTACCATGCGAGATTACACCCGCAACCAGCCCGAGGCCTTAGCGAAGGCAACGAGCTTGGTGATGTGCCGAGAGAAGTGCGAGTGAGTGACGGCGAGAGTCAGAAAACGCTAGAGGAGATTTGGCATGGTCCCTACAGTAGAGGAACAAAGAGTCGGACTCCAGCCCTCGGATCGGAATTGCTCCGACCCCTAAACAGTGCAAAAAGTGGCAGCCTGCTCATGCCAGTACTTTGGGCTTTGGGGCTTGGGGAGGAGGAGGGGATCCATTCTTTTTTTTTGGGGGGGGGGGGGGCCTTCTTTTCCCTTCTTTCATGTACAGTTAGAAGCATAGCCTAACTAATTAGGCGGGTCGAGAGCCCAGCAGATCCGGCATTGCGGCTGTTGTTGTTGTTGTGGTTGTTGTTGTAAGTTCTCATAGTAGCAAACAGGATTCCGGAAGAAAGAACTACAAGCTGCTGCTGTGCTTGCTATACTATTGGATCTGAACCAAGAAAAAAAAAGAAAAAAAGAAAACCCTCCAATGATCCCGATCACACATAACAACAATCCAGGTGCAGAAAATCCAGTGCCATCACCGATGCCCAGGAGTACCGATGGGGGCGCGGGCGCCTCGGCCTCGGCAGCCTCCCCCTCCGAGAAAGACGCGAGGCTAACCACCACATCTCCTGCACATGCATCCGTGTCCACGCCGAAGCTGCGGAGCTGTGTCGTATGCCGGCGCCGCAAGGTGCGTTGCGACAAGGCCAACCCGTGTTCCAACTGTCGCAGGGGGAATATCGCATGTGTCTTCCCTTCTAACGACCGCCCGCCGAGATGGGCCCGACGTCTTGAGCGCATCACCAACGATGCTGCCGCTGCTGCTGCTGCCAACTCGTCCTCCCCCTCGTTTTCTCGGACAGAAGCCGCAGCAGCAACAGCAGCCTCTCAGGTCCATCATACACAGCCGCAACAGCATGTCATGGAGAGGCTGCGGACCCTCGAGGGTCTCGTGAGGGAGCTGAGCAGCCAGCTGGAGCAGGCCAGTGCCGTCGCCGCAGGCGGTGGTGGTGCTGCGAGTGATGGGTCTGCGCCTGCGTCTTCTGGGAACTCGCCAGGTAGTGCTACTGGTAGCCACGGCCAGGATGCTGGTGGTGGTGAATTGCCGTCTATTGCGGGCACTGCCGGACTGCAGAAGCAGTTTGGAAGGATGGTTCTCAAGGACGCCAACAGGAGCCGGTATATCAGTTCCGGCTTCTGGTCTCGAGTCGATGTAAGTCCACTTCTCCTGGATCAATTCAAACATTCTCCAACACAAGCAATTCTTTACTGACTCTTGAGCGTTGTAGGATGAGGTATGTGTGTGCAGATATACGACGAGCTGGGCCAGGGGCTGCTTATTGACCACGCACTCTCTCCATCCAGCTTCATGGCCTCAAGATGGACCTCGCAGGCAACGACTCGGACTCGTCAGACGACGAGCAGCCTCCAGGGCGCACACCCTCCACTCAAGAGCTCGACAGGACGCCCTCGGAGCGACATGCGTTCCTCTTTGGGCACAACCTGGGCCCGTCCAGGGTAGATTCGCGCGAGTTCCACCCGCTGCCGTCGCAGATCCCTTTTCTCCTCAACACCTACTCTGAGAACGTCAACATCTTCACGCAGGCTGTGCACATGCCCACCCTGACCAAGGTGGTGCGTGACCTGCGCGGGGCGGATGCGTCCAACCTTGCGCCTGCTGACGAGGCTCTGTTGTTTGCGGTCTACTACGCCGCCGTGACCTCGATGGAGGAAGACGACGTACGTATGGAGTGTCTCATATGGATGGATGCACCGGCCTACAGAATTTCATGAGAAGTCTTCTCACACACACTCTCCCACGTCTAGGTGATCAATAATTTCGGCACCACAAAGGGAGAACTCAGCCTCAAGTTCCGGCTGGGCCTCGAACACGCCCTCGCCCGGGCTGACTTCCTCAACGTCCCCGACCTGGTTCTGCTTCAGGCCTTCACCGTCTTTCTGGCCCTCGCCCGCCGTCATGATAGCCCTCGGTTCGTGTGGATGATGGTCGGACTCGCCATCCGGATCGCGCACGCCCTCGGCTTGCAGCGAGATGGCTCCCACTTCAAGCATCTGACTCCGTATGAGGTAGAAATGCGGAGGAGGGTCTGGTGGACTATTTGCATGGTATGTGGTTCCCAAAAAGAAGTGTCCATGTGATGGTATCTTTCTCTCTTTTGCTAACGCTCGAACAGCTTGGTAGGCCTTTTCGACAACGTCGTCTCCCTGTCTTTCTCTTTTTTTCTTCTTCTCCCCCCCCCCCCCCCGCCCCCTTTCAAAGACTTTTACTTCTTCTTTCCTTCTAACAGGTTCCTATCAAAGATGTACGAGCTTCCGAAGATCAAGGCACAGACTACACCATCACAGCAGACAGCTTCGATACCAAATTCCCCCTCAACATAAACGACGCCGACATCAGCCCCGAGACCAAAGAAACGCCCACACCCCACGAGGGCATGACCGACATGACGTTCCCCATCGACGTCTTCAAGGTCTGCGACGTCACCAGGCGCATGATGGCCCTGGGCGGCAGACAGGGCGCCCCGAGCCTCGACGACCAGCGCCGGCTGCTGGACGAGCTCGCGGCCAAGGTCGAGTCGAGCTACTTCGAGTACGCAGCCGCCGACGCAAAGACCGCCTGGTGGGTGGGCACCACCTGCATCCGCCTCGTCGTGTCCAAGATGTCCCTCATGATCTACTTCCCGACGCTGTTCTCCTCCCCCAGCGAGCAGAGCTCGACCGAGACCCGCGACAGGCTGCTCGTGGACGCCGTCCAGATCGCAGAGTGGAACCACGCCCTCAACGCAGCGCCCAGCGCCCGCCAGTGGCGCTGGATGTACCAGACCTACAGCCACTGGCACGCCATCGTCTTCCTCCTGATCGAGGTCGCCCACCGCCCGCTGTCGCCCCTTGTCGAGCGCGCCTGGCTTGCCCTGCACAGCGCCTGGCTGATCCCTGCGAGGCTCGATGTCGACTTCAAGAAGCTGCAGATCTGGGTGCCCCTTCGTAAGCTCATGGCGAAGGCCCGCAGGCACAGGGCGGAGGAGATTGAGAGGCTGCGGGGGAACGCGCGGGCGGCGGAGATGCTGGAGGTTGAGGATGGCAAGATGCCCTCTCCGACGAGCCCTTGTCCGTTCTACTCGGAGGACGGGCTGCGCGAGCACTGGCGTGGTCTCTTGAGAAACGAGGCCTCCGCTGGGAACCCGACGAGCGCCCAGATGACGACGCAGTCATCTTCTCCTGGTGCAATCCTCGAGGCGGGAACAACCTTTGGTGGTCGGGCACTCGAAGAGACTGCTGCTGCTGCTGCCCAGCAGCAATATCTCGGCGCCAATCATAATTCCATGTATGGGCAGCCTCAGTCGCTTCCCCAGTTCCACGTCGAGCCCGTCTACCAGCACTCAGACCCTTCTCCCGGTATCGATGCCATGAACCAAGATACTGGTCTGGCGCCTGAGGACGCAAGGCCTCCATCGATTTTTCAGAACGCAGCTCATACCTGGCCAGGGTCACCTTTTCTCTGGGCCGACACCGATCCCGTGGCCGACGTCTTTGGGGATGTGGACGTGCAGATGGACATTGACAGCCTGGGGGAGAGTTATTGGTTTAACTGGGCTAGGAATATGGAGAGCACTGGTAATCAGGGTGGGCTTCAGTAGGCGGAGTGCGCTTTGGGTGCTATTCATTGCCATAATATCTTGGAAGCCTTTGATAAAGAGTGGTTGCCTCCACTTCGAGGCCTCGGTCGCCGGACGGATTCAGTTCTTCGTACTCGTATCATTGTGGTTTGTAATGATGAGGTCGAGTCTCGGCTCGTCGATACAGCTTTGCACAGGTCCACTGCATCCTGGCAAGAATCCACCTGATGCCCTTGGGCTCAATATGTACAGCAATGCGCTGCGGCCAGCCGAAAAAGTCGAGGCAACGATGTCAAGCATCCTGTCGTTGACCATTGTGCACTGATGGTAGCTGTTGTGGCTCGCCAGGCCTTTTTTTTTCTTTCTTTCTCTTTTTTGTCCTTGTTGACGACACTACTACTGCAAGGATTTCAGGGGAATCTTCTGCCGACATAATATTCCGCCGGGATAGGAGGGAGTTCGGGGATGCAAATCACCCCCTTGTGATCAATTTTATCCGGATGCATGCATGCAATAAGGTGGGGAATATAGATCAGATTGACATGCTCTCATAACCTTGCTTTGGGAGTGGCAGTAAGAAGATAAATAGACCACGACTTCCATCTAGGGAAAATGATAATAGGAGCCTGACATCCATGGATCGTGATGTAAACCGTTCCAATAATTAAGGGTTATAATAGCTCTGCCTCCAACATCCGTCAGGCAATCATTCAAGATTGTAGTCGGTCGGTCGAGAGATGGCTCCACTAATAACGACAATGTTACGGTCTCTGGTCGTCGCTATTTTTCCATACGTAGTATATGGAGCGAATTCGACCTTCTACAACCCTATGCTCCCAGGTTTTCACCCAGACCCCAGCTGTATCTTTGTCCCTGAGTGGAACGAGACTTTTTTTTGTGCCTCGTCAAGCTTCAACGCCTTCCCAGGCATTCCGATCCACGCAAGTAAAGACCTGCAGAACTGGAAGTTGATAGGTGGGTCATGGGCGTTTCTCCGTTCTATACGCTGGATTCATTATCATGGATGGGCTTACACTGATTTGTCTGGCAGGAAATGTCCTCAATAGAGAAGAGCAGCTGCCGACACTGGCGTATACAAACAGTTCAACCAGGTAATGAATCAAAATGATTACTCTTCATTAACCTGGAGGAGAGGATCCGGGCTGGATGGCTGATTGTAGTTCACAATCAAGTGGTATATGGGCCCCATCCATCCGATACAATAATGGCACCTTCTGGCTAGTGACAACTCTTGTTTTTGACGATACACGACCAGCCAACGATTCTTCAAGATGGGATAATGTGAGAGTTTTTCTTCATCCGCACAAACGCTCCCCCCCCCCCCCAAATGAATTAGATCCAGGCTGATCAAATAATTGAACTCTTTGTTCCCAGATCATATTCAAATCCACCAACCCCTACGACCCATCATCCTGGAGCAACGCAGTCCACTTCCCTTTCTTTGGCTACGACACCTCGCCCTTCTGGGACGTAGACGGGGCGTCCTACATAGTGGGCTCGCACTACTGGAAGATCTACGAGGCCCTCGAGCTCGCGGCCGTGAACCTCGACACGGGCGAGGTCGGCGACTGGCAGATCCTCTGGAACGGCACGGGCAGCTCGGCCCCCGAGGGCCCGCACCTGTACGCCAAGGACGACGGGTGGTATTATCTTCTCGACGCCGAAGGAGGGACCGGACTGGGCCACATGGTGAACATGGCCCGCTCCAGGAACCTGACGGGGCCGTATGAGGGGAACCCGGCCAACCCGGTGCTGACGGCTGCCAATACGACGAGTTACTTCCAGACGGTGGGGCATGCCGACTTATTTCAGGACGCGAAGGGGAACTGGCGGGGGGTCGCGCTGTCGACGAGGTCTGGGCCCTCGTTTGTTTCCTATCCCATGGGCCGGGAGACGGTGATGACGGCGGTGACGTGGGAGGAGGACGAGTTCCCCGTGTGGACAAACATCAGCGGCCAGATGAGCGTGTGGGAGCTCCCCCCCGTAGACAAGGACATACCAGGCGCGGGCCCGTTCATCAGCGAGGGCGACGACTACAACTTTCCCCCTGGCTCGAGCATTCCGGCACACTTCACCTACTGGCGGTATCCCAACACATCCTCCTTCGCCATCTCGCCGGAGCCGCAGGACCACCCGAACACACTCCGACTCCTGCCGTCCACCTTGAACCTCACCGCCCTGAACGGAAACTACGCAGCGGGCGGCCAGACATTCATCGGCCGCCGCCAACAAGATACCCTCTTCACCTACCGCGTCACCCTCGACTACCGCCCCACCGCCCCCGACGAAGAAGCAGGCGTAACCGCCTTTCTCACGCAGAACCACCACCTCGACCTCAGCCTCGCCCTGCTGCCCGCCAACGAGAGCACACAGGCATTCCCCGGCACCAACACCACCACCACCACCACCAACACGACGGCGCTGATCCCGCAGATCCGCTACCGGGGCATTTCGACCAAGACTGTGCCCGACACGATCGTCGCGCCTCTTCCGAGCGAGTGGGTGGGCAATCCGTTGATGTTCGAGATCAAGGCGGCCAACATGACGCACTTTTCGTTCTCGGTTGGGCCGGCGGGGGTAGAGTCGGAGATGCAGACTGTGTTATATGCTGCGAATAGTGCGCTGAGTTATGGGTTTACGGGTGAGTTTACTCTTGAATTTTTTTTAATTTCTTTTCACCTTTGCTGGTAATCTTTCTTTATTTTTTTTTGGACGATAGGATTTTCATGTGTGCAAAATGTTTTGCCCAAGTTTATTCTGTCTTTTCTTTGGCTGACAACGAGGGGTTTCGTGATAGGTACGTTTGTCGGGGTTTTTGCCACCAGCAATGGGGGCAGTGGGACGACGCCGGCTTATTTCTCGGAGTGGAAATATCTACCTCAGGGTCAGTATATCAACTAACTGGGTCGTATGTACATGCATACTTTACATAGCATATAATTGACGTACTTTTGAACTCCGTATTTATGGGCATGGGACATTGCGATGAAACAATAAGTGCACCTGTGGTAGCAGTTATGGGAAGCTGAATTTTGAAAGCTCTGAAGAAGTATGAGATCGGGACCTTCTTCTTCTTCTTCGTCTTTTACCCTCCCCCTCCCCTTCTCTTTTCAAATTCTTAGTTATTTGTGAAGAAGAAAAGGATATTTAGATGGGATTGGCAATGAAGGAAGAAAAGAAAGAGAAAAAAAATAGAATACTTAGAAGTCAACTCCTGAAGGGTTGGCCTGAGAGGGCTCTCGAGGCTCTATTTTCTCCCTTTCCTTTTAATTTCTTTTCCTTCTTCTTCAATCGTCTTTCGACTTCTGAAACTTAGTAAGAATACTATTATATATGATAATCTTCTTATAAAAAAGAAGACTTATGTTAAGCCAAATGATCTTGGCTTTTGAGTCTCCACTCTCAACACCACAATAGGAGAATGTTGGTCACGGCCTATAGAGTATTCCCTTAGTTGGTCGCCAAGTGCCGACTAAAGTACACTGTGACCTCGTCACTAGTGCAAAGCCATTCACTTATTTGCTCTGGTCAACGTGGGATTGCTCAGGCCACCAGCGGCTTCCCCCGCCTCTCCTGGGAAGACCTCACAGCACTCACCACATTCCAGACGGGCCGCCCAGCACTTACATGCAGTACTTACATCCAACATGTCCCCACCCTCCTCCTCCTCCTCCTCCATTGAGAGATACAGGGCCGAGCTCCCAGCAGACATCGGCCCCTTCAGACAATTCCTGCAAGACTACAGCCACATACCTGCAGAGGAGCTCGACTCTCACATCTGCAGTATTGTGAGTTCTCAAGACACAGTCCAGCCCTCCACACGGAGATGAAGAAAGAAGAAGAAGAAGAAGAAGAAGAAGAAGAAGAAGAAGAAGAAGAAGAAGAAGAAGAGAGGGAAAAGAAGGAAAAAAAACCAACCAAGAAAGGGCTAACGTCAGCGCAGAGGGATCAAGCCTACGCGATCGCACCTTACCCAGGCTTCGGCCTCTGGGGCTTCACGAGAATCCACCTCCTCGAGGCCGACCCAAACTACCAGCTTGCCGTGTCCCGGCTGGCGGCGCCCGGCTCACACGACGTTCTCCTCGACCTGGGCTGCAGCCTGGGCCAGAACGTCCGCCAGCTCGTGCGCGCAGGTGTGCCCCCCGCGAGGCTCTGCGCGTCGGACCTTCGGCCCCAGCTGATGGAGCTGGGGTTTGAGCTGTTCCGGGACCGGGATGTGCTGGGCAGGGAGGGAGAAGAGGAGGAGGAGGAGGCGGCGGGAGCGACCTTTGTGGCGGGGGATGTGCTGGACCCGGATGAGGCCGCACTGTCTCGGCTGGATGGGAGGGTGTCGATCGTTCATGCGGCGAATCTCTTTCACCTGTTTAGCTGGGATGCACAGGTCAGGATTGGGGTTAGGGTGGCGAGGATGCTGCGTGGCGGTGGAGTGGTGCGGGAGGAGGAGGAGGAGGAGGAGGAGGAGGAGGAAAAGGCGTTCGTCTTTGGGAGACAGGTTGGGTCGCTGGAGCCTGGGGCGCGAGAGGTGCGCGAGTCTGCTGCTGAGGAGAAGTACCTGCACGACCAGACTAGTTTCCAGAAGCTGTGGGATGAGGTCGGGGAGGAGACGGGGACCAGATGGCGGGTCGAGGTTGAGATGCTGGGGAAGATGCCGCCGGGGTACGGATATCTGCCAGCCGGAACAACCAGGTACAGTAGATTTGCTGTATGGCGCATGTAGATGTTGATGGAGGAGGGATCTCTTCTAGGAGCCGCTCGGAGATAATGTCATGTAAGGGATGTGGCTGACTTTTGGCTAGACTGTGCTCTAGAGGTACTTAGATTTCTAAGCATTTGAAACCACAAAAGGCTGCTTATTGGATCGCTGACAAGAACCGTACGTAACTGGCAATACTGTCTGTCGTAGTACCCAGGCAAACCAATGCCCCGAAAGTGCCGAGCGAGCCAGCTGTGGGGTCATAAGACGACATCTCACGGCTTCGGGTAGTCGGTCTGCAGATCCTATTCCCAAAGAAAAGAAGACCTGACGAGCATATAAAGTCTCGCGGTGATTCTCCGTCTTGCACATCTATCACTGGGTCACAACCCCAAGCCCATCCAGTATAGACACAAGAGTTCATCTGCAGAGGGGAAAGAAAGGGAAAAGAGAGAGGAAAGGAAGAAGAGAGAAAAAAGAAGACCAAGATGACCGCGCACTTTGCAACATACACGTTCCCCTCGCCGGCGGCTGGTTACGAAAATGCACCTCCGCTGCCCGAGGAGAAGGCTGAGGACGGCAAGAGCCTGAAGAACCCAGAGACGGGCGTCCTGAGCAACGCCTATGAGACCTTTATCGATCCCCTGAGCAAAGGACGCAGGGGCGGCTTGTGAGTTTCCTGCGTGTCTCAAACACCCGAGGTACACAGAGTGATACTGATCGAGGACAACGGAATTGTGCAGCGATGTCCACGTCTACTACACGACATGGCAGATGGAATATGCACGGCAGCTCCATGACAGGATCCGGAGGGAGTGTAAGCCATGACTCTTCCTGTACTCTTCTCACCTGCCTGAAACCTGTTCTAAGCTCAAAGCTCCACGCAGTTCCCGAGTTACGCATCTATAAATTCTGGGAGAAGGTATGTATTTCTTCTTCTTCTCTTTCTTCTCATTTTGAAGGCCGACCAGTACTTACACAGACGGACAAACAGCCCGTTGGTCCACATCCATATGCGATGTTCGAGGTGAACCTTTTCACGCCTGCCCAGTTTGGCGCCTTCATCCCATGGCTGACCATCTGGCGCGGGCCCTTGTCGGTGCTCGTCCACCCGAATAGTAGGTGAAGAAAACCATACATCGTATCCTCATTCTTGTTTTCCGGACACGCGTGGGCGGCGAGAGTGGATGCTGACCCGTGGAATTCTGGTGCCAGCTGACGAGGATGGGCTGGAATGGGACAATGCGATTCGAGACCATACGCAGAGGGCGACCTGGATGGGCGAGAGGGTGCCGCTGGATCTGACCATGATGTATTCTTGGAGGCAGAAGGAGATCGAGGAGAGGGAGAAGAAGAGCTAGCCATATTATTGAAGGTGTGTTCTGTCGTTGCTCCTAGCATGAAGCAATGCATGATGATAGTTTCCTCGTCCCGCCAACAGCCTGTGGGGTGTCACGTTCTACTATGGCCACGTCAGTCAAGTCCAACGTAACATGGCATAGATGTGACGGTGCCACAAAATACCCTCCTTTCCGAGGCAGAATAATGAAGAGAAGGAAAAGAAAGAAAGCCGTGAGGCACAATCAACGGGGCGCCCCTATTGATTCTGTATTTCTGTCCCCCATTTGTAGTCTTTCATACAACTTGAAGGATTCATTCATCAGGGCACCAAGAAAGAAAGAAAAAATCTCCAGGATGGTTTCTTTGGTATGATGAACAGACAAACAAAGTTGTCAAGTTGTGAGTCAAAAGTTAACTCCCAGCGCCCCCCCCCCCCCTTTCTTCTTCTGGGTTGTGTACTTAGGGAGGGACCTGCCGCTAAATCTGGCGGTCCATGCCGCTAAAAGCGGTGGCAGATTGTGGGCTCTCCCTTGTAATGTGGTCCGCCCCCCCTCCTGAAAGCGGTCAAATAGCCCCAAGGCAATTGGGCAGGGGGGTAACCAGGGGGGGGGGACAACCTTAGTGGAAGGGTGATATGCATGTGAGGCCTAAAGTCTCATGTACGAAGGAAAAAGTCGGGTTTCAATATCGTGTCATTGTCCTCCTCGAAATAATTACCTGGACGTCTACACTCTCTCGCCTCCTCCCTCCTATACCTCACCGACCCTTCTGACTCTCTCCCGTCCTGCAACAGTATCACCTTACCAAGTGACCTGACGCGAAGACGCTGGAGCTGTTCTGCAGCCCCTCTTGGACCTTTCAACGTCATCGCGAGTTGGTCCACCAACCAGCCAGCCATAACTGACCTCGAATGTTCGCCCCCTCCTGCACAAAGTTCCGATTGCTTTGCGTCGCTGAGTAGATACCAACCAATCACTCTCAGCCCTTATTGTTCCTGCAGTACAGCGCCGGAAGCGACCGACGACACGTTGGACAACCGTCTTTCCCCTCGACCCTGTCCAGCTCCCCCACTCAATCCCTGACACACACGCGCGCCTCCACGTCTGATGTCAGTTATTGTCAGTCGAGGAATTTTACGGGTCTGAAGGGGAGATCGATCTCTCTCTCTCTCTCTCTCTCTCTCTCAGACACATATCTTTGCCCTGCAGGAGCAGGACCTGACAATATTTATTTCCATCACAAATGGCCTCCACATCAGCAGCAGAAGGCTCTGCCTCGGCGGACGAGCCACCACCCTCCTCTCTTGTTCTGAACAAGTTCCAGCCGCCCAACTTTTCCAGACTTGGCTCCGGCGTGTCCATCAACGAGATGCAGCGGCCCCGAAAGCTCAGACTGATCGTGGCCGCCAATGGGTCCAGGGACGTCGCCTGGGCCCAGACCATAGCGGTCCGCCTCTCCAAAGACCCCCAGATCACCGTCAAGGCCATCGTCGACGACATGACGCACCGGCTCGCCCAGGAGATTGTGTGTTACCAGAACAAGAGCTTCCAGACGGGGGACGGCTGTGCCTTCTCCAAGGAGACCGAGGCGCTGCATGCCAAGGCCTACGAGCTGGTGGAGTGGGCAGACCTGCTGGTGCTGGCACCCATCACCGCCGACAACCTCGCCAAGATGATCCACGGCATCGCGGATACCTTCCTGCTCGAGGTCTTGCGGGGCTGGGACACGTCCAAGAGGATCCTCTTGGTCCCGGGCATGTCGATACACGAGTGGGAGAACCCCGTCACCAAGAAGCAGATGAGCAAGCTCTACAGGAAATACACTTGGGTCAGGGTCCTGCCGGCAGTACAGTGGCATTATGACATGACGGAGCCGCCGAGCAAGGCGCAGCCCAAGAAGATTGTCCAGTGGAACGGCCTGAACGAGGTGCTGTCCGTCATCAAGAACCAGTCCGACCTCCTGTCGCTGGGGCACGATGTCGACACCACAACACAGAACCAGATCGGCACCACGGTAGACAGGGGGCAGGGCGCGCGCGGCGGCTCCAGGGGGGTGGCCAAGCTGCCCTCGGAGCTGTGGAGCATCATCTTCGAGTACGCCGGGGACTGGGAGCTCGCCCAGGCGTGCGGCGTGTATACCCAGCTCCCCATGCCGACACAGCAGGGCTGGCGCCCTGAGCCGCGCAACCCGGACGACCCGGTCTCCGTCTTCCAGCACGAGCTCGAGTGGACCCTCCTCTCGGCGGACACGCAGGCCATCTGCAAGAAGCTCTCCGAGGCGCCCGAGTGCTTCCGCGAGCTGTCCGCCCTCGCCACCAAGCTCATCTTCAAGTTCACCCTGATCGACGCCCTGCGCTATATCGAGAAGAACTGCCCACACATGTTCAAGTGCTTCGACGGCAAGACGATCCCCACCAAGGCCTCGGCGTATTTCCCCCGCACCGAGATCCTCGACTGGTGGCTCACCTCGCCCTCCTTCCTCGAGAAGCAGTACGATGCCGAGGCCGTCGACGTCGCCTCCAAGCACGGCTACGTGCACATCCTCCGGTGGTGGGCGCGCTCCGGGCTGCCCATCAAGTACACGCACGCCTCGCTCGAGCAGGCCTCGGCCCGTGGCCACATCGACGTGCTGGACTGGTGGCGCAGCACGTACCGCGAGGGCAAGGACGAGATGGAGCTCAAGCCCGGCAAGTCCATCCTCGCCGCCGCGCAGTTTGGCAGCCTCGACGTCATCCGCTGGTGGGTCGGCAGCGGCCTGCGGTTCGCCCACGAGGAGCAGGTGTGCAAGCAGGCCAGCCGGTACGGCCAGGTCGGCGTGCTGGAGCTGTGGCGCGAGCTCAAGGGGGACGACAAGATCACCTTCGACATCCAGATCCTGACGGAGCCGACGCTGTACTCGCACATCGGCGTCCTGGACTGGTGGGTCAGGTACTCGCACGGCGAGCTGCCGGGTATGGACGGCCGGCGCGCCAAGAAGGTGGAATACCGCATGATGGATATAGAGGAGGCGCTCGAGGATGCCTTTGGGGACCAGACGAATATCCGGCGGTGGTGGGCCGAGCACGGCCTGAACCTGGGGATTGGCACCACGGCCTGGATGAGCCCGAGGGAGCTGTGAAGGTTCCGGGCTTTTTTTTTTTTTTTTTTTTTTTTTTTTTTTTTTTTTATGGTCTTTGTTTTTTTTTTTTTTTTTTTTTTTTTGGTTTCTTTTTTTTTTTTTTTTTTTTTGTTGGTTTTTTTTTGTTTTTTTTTTTTTTTTGGCTTGACTTTTTTTAATTT
>JACWRQ010000102.1:0-69221 GCA_014849955.1 Cryphonectria carpinicola | reverse complement strand
AAAACAAACTAAATAAAAAAAAAAGACAAAAATTAAAAAAAAAAAAAATTATTAAAATACTAATATAAATAAAAAACAAAAAAAAAAAAAAAAAAAAAAAAAAAAAAAAAAAAAAAAGAAGGGAAAAAGGTCAAAGCTGCATCTTTAAGTGAGCGCTTTGGACGGTGTAATGGCTGAGCAGACGGTCGCGGTCGCTCCATCGACCTTGGAGCAGTTCATCCGCTTCGGCACTGATGCTGGTGAGTCCGTTTGTCCAATATCCCACGGGCGACCCCAGACGGTCTGGAACGACCCCCTGATGCACATATTAACTTCATCACACAGCCGGCATCGAGCGGATATTGCGGATGGTACAGGCCGTCCTGATGGTCGTCCTGTCACAGCCTCTTCTGACGAGCAGTTTCGCCAAACTTGTCGCCCTGGGCAACCGCCACGTCTGGACCGAGCCCAGGAGCGCCGACCTCGCCGCGCTGAGCGAATTACGGGGGAAGGTGGCCCTCGCGAGGCGGTTCTTCCGGATGTTTCGGTTCTTGGAGGCCTTTCAGGCGGCTCATGTGATTTACACATCGTTCTATGCCTCGAAGCCGGCGCTGGCGCCCATGCCGGCTGTAACGTCGGAGCCGGCTGCTACGAGTAGTCCTGAGGTCACTGGTAATGGTGGTGGTAGTGGTGAGAAAAGCAACGGCGGCGAGGACAGCCGGGTAGAGGAAAACCAGGCGGCGGCTCCAATGGTGAATCCAGACACTGCTGCCGATACAGACCGAGGCGTAGAGGCAGAATCAACACCAGTCCAGCAGCCCAAGAGTACGTGTGGCTGCAAGCACCACCACCACCACCACCACGACGGCAAACCCAAAGACCCCAACAAGATCCCTGCAGAGGCCTGGCTGGACATCTTCTCCCGCACGTTCAACGGGATGTACCTGCTCCTAGAGACCCTCACGCTCGTGGACGCGCTCGAGCTCGGCGGCCTCCCGCTCTGGGGCCCGCACTGGGCCGCGGTCCTGCACGTCGAGGGACAGCGGTTCTGGTTCTTCTCGCTGCTGTGCGGGCTCGCGGCGGGCCTGCTGAAGGTGGTGAAGCTCGTGGCGCACGGGCCGGTGCCGCAGACGGGCGAGGGGTACGGGACGTGGGAGAGGAAGCCCGAGGCGGAGATGGAGGAGTGGGAGAGGATGCGCGAGAAGATGCGGCGGTTTGTGCACCGGCGGAGGGAGGGCAGGAGGGCGTGGAAGAGGGAGATCAGGACGAGAGGGCTCAGGATTGCTCGGAGGTGTGTGGCGGACCTGCTGGACCTGGCGGTGCCGGGGAGCGTGGTCGGGTGGGTGAGGGTGCAGCCTGGGACGGTGGGGCTGGTGATGGTTGTCTCTACATGGCTGACAGGCTTGGACATCTGGGAGAGGTGTGGAGGGGAGAGGAGCAGGGCATAAATGTATTCATATGTATGATATCTTGATATATACATGTAGATTTTATAGATGAAGGGGTTAGATCATGGCCATTTGGGTAATTATATGAAGAGCATGTATGTACCTTTGTCTTCTATCCACCTGAGTAAGTAATCTCTCCTCTGAGATTCCAGAAGGAAGAACCAGAGATAAGAAAGGGGATAGATGATGAACTGAGCATCCCTACTCTGACCTCTCGTTCCCATAAGACCTAAACTTCATAGTGATACCATCCAGAATCAAAAATCTCAGCATGTCACCTTGTGTCCAAACGATATGTTGCAGCAGAACACTGGATAGTGGATTTAATATTTACAATGATTTTTATAATACAAACTTCCACTGAACAGGAACTTACATGTGCATGGTGTAGATTTTCGAAATCCGAAATCCGTTCCTATCATGATTGTTCTCAAAATACAGATGGGAGGCTCATCAACAACAATGCGCTGGACAAATAGTACATGCCATGGTACCTCATGTGACCCCGGCTTAAGTTAGTGGGCTGGGCAGACTGCCACAGCAACGGCTCCCGGTAAACAGTGACCCCAGCCCTTGGCCCAGCGCGCCAGTGAAGCGAACCATCCCCACTGTAAGCCGCCGCTGCAGCAGCAGTAGTAGCAGCAGCAGCGTATTGTTGCAGGGGTGTGCTGCTAGCTCCGAGCGCTGTGCTCCCATGTTCTTTCTTTCAAGGTTCGTTTGGTCTTTCCTGGTGCAAGCGGTCGGCAAGTCTAAACATCAAAGAAAGTCCACCACCACGATCCTTTACCTTCGAGCTGCCTCTCTTTGAAGGGGCACACCAACACACACACAATACCCTCCCCCCTCCCCCCTCCTTCCCCTTTCAGATCAGGAACTCATTCTTCTTTTTCCTTTTCGACACCACTGCCCAATGGTCTGCAAGAACTACTGACCTCACTGCAAAGATGGCCGCTGCCGAAGTGGCTGTGGACTTTGCCTACCTGTCCACGCATCTCGGCGTGCCAGACACCACCCTCTCGACCGTCGCAAGCCAGCCTACCCCTGATCTCGTCACTGCTGTGCTGCAGGCCGTCGCCGCCAAGGCCCACGAGTTTGACGCGCTCTACGCCGAGAAGCTCCAGGTCGACATCGAGTTCGAGAACGCCGTCCGCAGCTCCGAGGCGCGATGCCAGACGTTCAAGGCCACGGCCGACAAGGCCCTGAAGGACGTGGAGGAGGTGCGCAGGAAGCTTCAGACTGAAGGTAGGCCCCGCCATACTACTGTTTTATCTGCTGCCTGACGTGTTGGCGACCGCATTTTGGGGGGGGGGGGGAGAGGGGGTTTTCATACTGACGCGGCGCCCCTGCCCACCGCTTAGAATCCGCACGCCAGGCCATCGAGACCGAGCTTCAGCAGGTCAAGTCCTCGAGCGGCAACAGCCTCTCCGAGATCGAGACCCTGCGCGCGCGCATCACGTCCCTCGAGACGTCGAACCGCGACACCCTCGCCATCATCGAGACCAAGAACAAGACGAACACCGAGCTGCTGGAGGAGCTGCAGAAGCTACAGGCGAAGAACACCGACCTCAGCAAGAAGATCTCGGAGCTCGAACAGTCCGTCCAGGCCGAGAGGGCAGCCGCGACCAGCGCCAAGTGGCGTGAGCAGAACCTGCAGCAGGAGCTTCACCTGACCCGGCAGAACAACGAGTGGTTCGAGAAGGAGCTCCAGACAAAGCGGGAGGAGGCGCTTAAGTACCGCAAGGAGAAGGGCGCCCGCATCTCCGAGCTCGAGCGCCTCAATGACGAACAGCGCTCGGCAATCGACTCTCTGACACGAGGCGAACAGCAGCTGCGCTCCCGCCTGCAGGAGGCACAGGACAAGGTGGAGACGAGCCTGAAGAAGATCCAGCAGCTCCAGGAGCAGGCCGCCCGTGCCGAGAACAACTTCCGCCAGGAGATCGAGGCGTCCAAGCGCTTGGCCGAGCTCCAACATCAACAGGCCGAGACCAGCAAGCAGAGACTTCGGGATGTCGAGAACCGGCTTGAGACCGTGCAGGATGATTTCGCCGAACAAAAGACACAGGCCGAGAAGAAGCTGGAGGAGGAGAAGTCACAGCACCAGAAGACCTTTGAGCGGGTACAGCAGCTCGAGCAGGAGATCAGTCAGTTCCAGGCAGGTGGTCCGGCCCAGGCAGCCTTTGGCTCCAGACCCCAGACTCCTGTCGCCAACGGGTCCCACCTGCGGGCCGGCTCGCCTTTTGCAACGCCAGGCTCGGTGCGAAGCAAGGGTATGACAGCGACGCAGGCCCTCGATGAGCTGTGGAAGGTGAAGACCGAGTTGATCACCGTGAAGAGGCGGAATCAGCAATTGGTTCAGGAGCTGGATGAGACCATGACGATCCTCGAGGCCAAGGCCCCCGAGTTCAACGGGCTGGAGTCGGAGATCGAACGCCTGCGGGCCGAGAACACCCAGATGACCCAGCTGGCCGACGAGAGCTATCAGGAGCGTGATGTCGCGAAGAAGGCCGCTCGCAGGGCAGAGTCTGCGCTGAGCACAGCCCAGTCAGAGGTCAACATCCTGCGCGCCCAGCTTCGTGATCTGGGCATACAGATCCAGTTCCTGGTGTTCAACCTCCAGGCGCAGGAGAAGGGCTGGGATCAGCTCTCCCAGGAGGAGGCAGTGCGGTTCGAACAGCTCCAGAAGGGCGAGATCGCCGAAGGTTCCCTTGACGACATGTCGGACACCCACCGGTTCATCACGGAGAAGTTCGTCGCATTCAAGGACATCACTGAGCTGCAGTCCAAGAACCAAGAGCTGCTCAGGATCACCCGGGAGCTTGCCGACAAGATGGAGAGCGAGGAGGCGCTCGCGGCAAAGCAGCAGGCAGTCGACAATGAGCGAGAGCTCGTGTCCCTGCGTGAGCTGTGCGCCCGGCTGCAGGACGAGATCAAGTCCATCACGGTGCGCATGCAGTCCCACATCAAGGAGCGGGATATGTTCCGGCGCATGGCAGAGGCTCACAGATCTGGCCCTGGCGAGGTTGATTCCCCGAGCGGAAGCCAGCGGGAGGTCCTCGCGAGCATCGAGCACAACGCGATGGAGGAGCCAGAGGTCACAACGATGCTTCGGGAACTGCAGAGTAATTTCGACTCGTACCGACAAGAGGCCAGCACCGACCGCAAGGCTATGCACGAACAGGTGGACAAGATATCTTCGGAGAAGAACTCACTGTCGGCAGAGGTCTCTCGGCTGCGAAGCCAGTACGAACTGGCACAGGAGCGCCTGACAATGCTGCAGTCCAACTACGAGGCCCTGCAGAACGAGAAGTCGGAGCTTCAGAGGAGGAACCAGGGCCTATCAGAGGCTGCGGCCAAGCAGGACCTGCGGAGCCAGCAGTTGGCGGCGGATCTCGTCGAGACGAAGGCGCTGCTGGACAGCATCCAGAGCAAGAACGCAAACCTGACGGCGGAGAAGGAGCTCAGCACCAGCATCCGCGACCGGCTCACCCAGGACAACGACAGCCTCACACAAGAGAAGGCCCGTCTGAGTGCTGCGCTCGGCCAGCAGCAGAGCCTGATGAATGAGCGAGAGATCTCAGAGTCGGAGAACCGGCGGAGACTGAACGAGCAGATCGAGTCGCTGAAGACAGAGCTGAACACGACCAAGCGGAAACTCTCAGAAGAGGTCGACGAGAGCAGGAAGCTCCAGCAGCGCAAGGAATACGATGCCCAACAGCACCAGCAGCGCGTCGACGAGCTCATGGCAACGATCAACTCGGTCAAGGAGGAACTGGTTGCTGCTAAGACCAGCAAGGATCACCTGCAGGCTCGCGTTGATGAGCTCACGATCGAGCTCCGCAGCGCCCATGAGAAGGCCGAGCGCTTGCAGCCGCGACCCACACCCAGACCCGGCACTGCTGCCGACTCGAGGGCCGCCGACGCAGAGACGGAGGCTCAGATCGAAGAACTCGTCAACGAAATCTCAGACCTCAAGCGCGATCTGGAACTGGCGAACTCGCACTTGGCCTCCGCCCAATCGCAGGTTGAGTCGTACAAGGAGATTGCGAACGGTGCCGAGGAGTCGCTGAATGAGATCAACGCGACACAGGATCAGTTCCGCGAGCAGATAGAAGCTGATCTCAGCGCGAAGGATGCGCAGATCAAGGAACTGCAGCAGCGGATCGAAGATGTCTCTGCGGAACTGAGGAACTCTAACAGCGAGCTCACGTCCCTGCGGGACTCCCAGGCGGACGTCATACGGAAGTACGAAGAAGAGAAGCGCATACTCGGGGAGGAGATCTCCAGCATGAAGGACGACGCGGAGCGGCTCAAGGAGCGGGCAAAGTACCACCAGCAGGATCTCCGCGCCCAGGCAGAGATTGCCAAGAAGGCACAGCAAGATTATGAGACCGAACTGGTCAGGCATGCGGACGCCGCCAAGGCCCTGCAAGGTCTCCGCGCGCAACACAACCAGCTGAAGACGCAATCCGCCTCGTGGAGGGCCGAGGCCGAGTCTGCGAAGCACACACTCGAGGACAACAAGAGGTCATTTTCCGAGCGCGAGCAGCAGCTACGACAAGAAATCCTGGAACTCAAGGAGAGGCGGCGCGATGTCGACCAGCAGAACAAGCTGCTGCAGGAGCAGCTCAACAGCTTCACGTCCCAGCTCGCGTCTATCAAGGAGAACCGCACTGCCTTCATGGATGCCGAGGGCGACTCTACCGCGACCGTTCCTGGTTCCGACATCGAGCGACTCACCGAGCTCAACAAGTACCTGCACCGGGAGAAAGAAATTCTCGAGGTGCAGTACAACATCAAGGTGCGCGAGGCCGAGCGCATCCAACAGCAGCTCGACTCCAAGCAGTCACAGCTGGAGGAGGCACAGCTCCGGCTCGAGCAAGAGCGCGTGGCGAGGACTGATGACAGCCTGGCCAAGAGCCACGAGGAGCTGATGGCCAAGCTGAACGAGCTCAACCTGATCAGGGAGAGCAACACCACCCTCCGCAGCGAGAACAAGCGGCTGGAGCGTCAGCTCGGAGAGAAGAATGGCGAGATTACCAAGCTGCGAGCCGAGATCGAGCCGCTGAGGAACGAACAAAGCCAGCTTGAGGATCGGAAGGCATATCTGGAACAAGAGCTCGCGCAGATGACCGAGGACCGCAACCGCTGGTCGAAGCGCGTGGAGAGCATCGTGAACCAACAGGGTCGCGTCGACCCAGCCGAGATGGAGTCGATGAAGACGAAGCTGTCTGAAGCCGAGACAGAGCGCGACGCGCTCAAGCAATCCGAGGAGTCACTGAAGGCCAGGATCACGGAGCTCGAAACGACCGTGGAGAACGACAGGGCCAACTGGACAGCAGCTCGTGCTAAAATCATCGAACAAGCCAAGAATAGGGACAGGGAGAAGGCGCAGAGGAACACCGAGCTGATGGCTGAGCGGGATAGGGTGCAAGCTCAGCTCGACGAGTGTACGGGACGACTGACCTCGGTCCAGACTGAGCTTGACCAAGCTGTCCAAGAGAAGTCTGTCCTGGAGGCACGCGTCAACGAGATGCAGCAACAACTCGAGTCGGCTGCCACTGTCGCACAAGAGACTGCCCCTGCCGCAGATGCCCCACCTGCTGTGCCGGCTGACCAGCTCATCCAGCTGCAACAGCAGCTCGAAAGCGCCCAGCAGGGACTGACAGCAACCAGCGAGGCCAAGACAGCGGCCGATCAGGAGGTTGCCAATCTTCGTTCACGGCTTGCCGAGGTCACACGAGAGCGTGACGAGGCCCGCGCGCAAGCTCAGGCTCAAGCTCAGGCTGCACCTGCAGCCCAGCCTCAGCACACGACCGAAGCAGCTCTACAGGTCGAAGCCCAGGCTCCTCCTCCTCCTCCTCCTCCTCCTCCTCCTCAGGATGGAGGGGCCCCTGCCGAAGCTCAACCGCCTGCGGCAGCCGCTCTGCCTGATGCCGAGCGCGCCGAGCTTCAGCAAAAGCTGGCCCAGGCCGAGGCTCGGGTCACGGAACTGGAAGCTGAGGTGACCGAGTTGAAGACAAAGATCACGGAGACCGAGTCCAACATGAAGGAGATTGTCGACAAGCGATCCCAGAAGATGAAGGAGGCGCTCAACAAGAGACTGGCTGATGACAAGGCCAAGAACCAGGCCGAGCTCGCACAAGAGAAGGAGAAGCTTCAGGGCGAATACACCCTGCGGCTCCAGCAAGAGCGGGCCATCTGGGAGGCCGAGAACAAGGGCGCAGCGGCAGCTCCCAATGCCGCGCCGGCCATACCAGCCAAGCAAGAGCCGCAGCAAGAGCAGCAGCAGCAGCAGCAGCAGCAGCAGCAGCAACCCGCGGCGCAGACACCGACGGGCGGTCTGACTGCTATGCTTGCTGCCGATTTCGCACTGCTGAATGACGCTGACACCCGTCAACTCTTGAGCCAAAACACGACCTTGAAATCGGTCGTCAGCAACAACATCAAGAACAAGCTGCTCGTGGAGACCAAGAAGATCAAGGACGAGACGGAGCAAGCAATCAAGGCCGAGTACGAGGCCAAGATTGTGAGCGCGAGGGAGCAGGCGACGATGATGGAATCGAAGAAATCTGCGCTGCGCATCAACATGACGGAGAACAAGCACAGGCTCGCGAGCGCGAAGCTATTTGTCGTCGAGACGGCTGCCAAGGCGACGCCACAGCGGCCCGTCGGTGAAGTTTGGGAGGAGGCCAAGACTGCAAAGCCCGCACCACCGGCTGCGGCTGCAGCTGCAGTTGTTGCCCCCGGCGGCCCCGCAGCCGCACAAGAGAAGGCAGCCCCTGCTGCTGCTGCAACGACTGGTATGTTGTGAATGTTGTTATCGTTCGGAAGGATATAATACTGACACCATTTTTAAGGCACGACTGCTCCGTCCGCAAACGGCACTCCCGCGCAGGCCTCACAGCCTGCAGCAGCACCGGCACTAATACCGGCTCCTGTCGACACACTACCAGCAAACCCGTTTGCGACAGCCTCACCAACCCATCCGCCTGCAGCGGCCACCAACCCCTTCGCCCAAGCCCAGCAGGCAGCCCAGCCTGCAGCACAGCAACCCGCTGCACAAGGTCAACAACAGCAACAACAAGCGAACCAGCCATTACGAACGGGCATTCCAGTCCCAACCAGGGGCGGTGCCCCCGGGCGTGGTCGCGGTGGTGTCTACCAGCGAGGGAGGGGCGGGGCCCAGGGCCAGAACCGGAAAGAGAGCGGCAATTTCAACCCAAACGCCGAGAGCTTCCAGCCCGGGAACAAACGACCAAGCGAGTCGGATGCGGGAGGTCAGAAGGCCAAGCGCGCACGTGGCGGCGGCGGCGGCGGTCCCAACTCTCGCGGTGGCTGAAACAGACCTCTCTCTTGACGTGGATTTGTGATGTGATTGGCAAGTTGTGGGATGGGAATGATGGCGAGAATAATATCACGGAGGGGGGGCATCGAAAGTGGGTGATGGTGGTGGTGGTGGTGATGGTGGTCTGGCTGCTTTCTTGATTTGCATTGCATGGCACAGGTATAGGCAGGGCACACATGTAGAATATTGGGGGGGAAATACAAATCTTTTCTTTTGTGGGTTAATATGCTGTGTTATCTTGGTCTGTCTGTTTGTTTCTTTGTTTGAGTGAGTGCATGCATGCCTGCTGTCATTTGGGCTCTATATTCTGAGTCTGGCAGCAGTGATGTTGGGGGTGTTTAATAGCATATAGCTGTGTGGAGGTTTCAGATTGTAGCAATTGACAGTGTTACCGAAAATAGAAAATAGATCGTCAGTCCTCAAAAGTCAGTCAATTATGTGGACATGTTATGCAATGATAATAGAGGCTGCTGTTTATACATACTATAAATATATACTGTGAATTTCCTTATAAATCTCAAAATAATATGTCAGTTATCACTACTTCAGTATCCACTCATGCACTGTTTCATCATATCTTGCAGCCCCCCCCCCCCTTCTCTAAACCCACTGCCCCTCCAAAGAGAGAGAGCGGAGAGAGAAGAGGAAAGAAAAAGAAAGAAAGAAAGAAAGAAAACAAAAAGGGAAAAACCAGGATCAAGCTGAGAGAAAAAACCTTCATTTATATCAGAACATGCACTGGCATACTGCATGAACTCTTCCTATGCTTTAATACCCTATCCTGTACAACCTTTCAGCCAAACCTGTGCAGGTTCTCATAGACACTTAAGATGCTTGAGTACATTATAATGAGTATCATGTCTTTCAAGTGTCTTAGCAAACCTGTACCGTGCATGCACTGATGTGGCCCGACAACCACTGACAGTAGATAGATCTGACTCCTCTATTATAGTAGTGACTCGACGCACAACAGTACATTCCACTCGCTGTACTAGACATACAGACAGACTAACTGGTTCAGTGCTCACTAGCAAGAACCTAACCCTGTAACCCCCCACCTTGGTGTCTCAAGCAGCCCACAAGCATAGCCCAGGTTTGCCAACAGACCCACAAGCACTCTTTTCCAGCTTCATGGTTTAAGATCTTTTCCTCCCTGTCAATCAATCCATCATACATCAGAGTTCAAGTCTGCCTGGTCTGCCTAGTATAGTGGTTAGTATCTTTCGTTGTGGCGCCTGAGGGAAACAGTCGTGATTCTTCATGATTTCTTCTTCACTGGATCAACTCCGAAAAGACCCATGTTCGATTCATGGGGCAGACATGTTTGGTTTTGCCTGTATACCCCTCTGCTCAGTGTGTGGGTATGTATTTCTTTTCCTCCTCCCCCTTCCCATTTTCAGCTCTCAGAAGTGTCTTGTTCTATTTTCCCACCGAAGCTGTATGCTTTTCCGAGGGCTGGAGGTGTGTGCTTTGATGAATGGTATTTTTGCCCTTGTAGTTCTCGGAGATTCACTTTCTGACTTCATTACTGAAGCTGCACGTTTTCCTCAAAGACAAAGAAAGAAAGGAGAAAAAATTAAGTTACAAAATCAGGAAATCAAGTCTTGAGAAAGGTCTAGGAGGAGAAAGAGAGGGGGAGGGGTCCGGCTGAGATCCAAAGTTCCGAGCTGCCTCCGTTTTTTGTTGTCATGGGTTGGTTGGTAGGGTAGGGTATTTTTCCCCCCCAGTAGGCAGGCTCTGGTTATTTCAACCTCGGTCCTCTCTGCTGATCAGGGCTGAAAAGACACCCCTATATTCGATTCATAGGACAGAGACATGGCTAGTTGAGGTTCTCCTTGGTTTCTACTTTTCGAGTGGTCTCCAAGGCAGTTTGTACCCATACGACCATTTTCCTTCTTCCTCTTTCTTTTCCTTTTTTTCTTCTTCTTTCTTGGTACACACCTGCATCAGTGACCGTTCAACGTTCCAGCCAAATCTCGGGCTCAGGCTTAGGGTCTCAGCTAACCTTATCGTTCTATCTTATTTGATTAATTAATTCTTCTTCTTCTTCTCTTTCATCTTCTATTCATGACAAGCATCACAAAACTTGCGATGCCTAGTATATCTGGCCGCCTGATTGTCTCTGATAGCAGCCTCATGTTTGCATTTTTCAATGTTTATGGTTGTTCGGTATGAGTTGGTGTCAGCTCTCGAATCTCTAGCCTCCACGCCCATTCTTTTCTTGCGCAAAACAACCGGGTTCCGATGTAGCATTCCTGCCAACTGCGCGTGACCACCTGACCCCAGAAATCAGTTCCCAGCTGGTCGGTAAAAGAAATGGAACTCGTTCCAAAAGTCTGGTACAGAGGTAATAGTAAACAATCGAGTAACCTGGTCTTGGGCAATCCCGGAGTACGGTCTGCGAGCAGAAGACATGGCGGCTAAATTCCACGTTGCGCCCACGGCTGAATGCATGGACATGCGTGTGTATGTGTGTGTGTGTGTGTGTGTGTGTGCAGGTCTATAGGGCCTCTCGCCTTTCAACTACACCATCCTCCTTCCATAAAAAGTAATGGCCATAGCAGGGATGGCTGGGAAGTTCTATGTTACACTCTGCGGCTCGGGCAGCTGTGACAAAAACCGGGGACGGACTTAGCTCAGCCTTGGTCCGCGGAGAACAGTCGACGGCCATGGCCTGCTAGTCCTTCATCAGCTTGACTGGCTCCTACTTGTCACATGAAATTGAAAAGGAGTCTGTGAGTTCCCGCGGCTTCATGTTGCTTGGACCTTCTCGGCCGAAAGGATCAAAACAGGTGAAACTCGACGGCTTGGGAGATGTAGGCTCGTGTCAAGCTGCGTCGGGCTCTCCCTCCTTCAAGCCACCACTACAAGTTGAGTTGCGGAAGGATACTCCCGACCGATTGAGGTGTGTGAAGCAACAACTAGGAACCCAGGATAGAGGATTTCGGAGAAAAGTCGACTTTGGACAGCGTTTCTACGGTACCAGTGCGTACCTAGGTAGACAAATTCTGCAGATGATTGTGTTTAGACACCGATGATGAATTCTGTAATAAAGCCTCCATCTCCAAGATTTTTCTTGACATTTATTGGGGCTCAAACCCCCATCCTCTCGGCACGATCAGCCAATCTTTCCTAGAATCTCAATCTTGATACTTATTTTTGTACACCATGACACCAAAACAAACAGCCCTCCTGCTTCTCTCCACCTACTGCAGCCTGCTCAGCAGTGCCTCTCCAGTCGACCACGAGAAGCGCGTGACCTGTTCGAGCATTCACATCTTTGGCGCCCGTGAGACGACCGCCAGTGCTGGGTACGGCTCCGCAATCACCGTCGTGGACGAGATCCTCAACGCCTATCCCGGGTCCACCGCTGAGGCCATCGTCTACCCGGCCTGCGGTGGACAGGCGTCTTGCGGCGATGTCAGCTACTCGGAGTCGGTCATCGAGGGCACCGCCGCGGCCGCGGCTGCTGTCAATGCCTACAACGAGGCGTGCCCTAGTGCAGAGCTCGTTCTTGTGGGGTACTCACAGGTGCACAACACACACACACACACAAAAAAAAGGAGAGAGTGATGCATAATCGTTGTGATTATTGACAGACCCCCGTGGGGTTATTCAACATAGGGTGCCGAGATCTTCGACAATGCCTTTTGTGGTGGCGGCGATCCCAACCAGGGGCTGACTTCCACCGCCGTCCCCATCTCTACCGCTGCCCTTGCCCAGATCAAGGCTGTCATCCTCCAGGGGGATCCCGAATACGTCTACGGGCTCTCTTATGATGTGGGAAGCTGTACAGCCGGTGGTGTGCGTCTCCTCTTTCTTCCTCCTCCTCCTCCTCCTCCTCCTCCTCCTCCTCTTCTTCTTCCTCTTTCCCTCCTTTGCTCTTCTCTGCTGCCAACGTTTCATGACCAAAGTATGATACTGAACCTCTATCACCAGTTTGATGCTCGCTCCTCGAGTTTCGTGTGCGCAGGTGCTTCCAGGATCCAGAGCTACTGCGACGCGACTGACCCGTACTGCTGCAATGGGGACGACCTTGCGACCCACGAAGGCTACGGCAGTGAGTACGGCGCCGCGGCGCTCGCCTTCGTGGAGAGCAAGCTCGGGTCCACGGGCACAGCCACCACGACTACATCTGCCCCTGCCACCACCTCGACAACACCGGCTACTGGTTGTTCTGCGCTGTACGGTCAGTGCGGTGGCATAGGCTGGACAGGCGCGACCTGCTGTTCTTCTGGGACCTGCGAGGTCTCCAACTCTTACTATTCTCAATGCTTGTAATTCAGAACTGTATGAAAAGCAGATTTCATTTAAATGTGTATATATAAATAAACAAAATACTCAGGCAGACTGCACATACAAAACTTTCTAGTTTTTTTCTTTCTTGTTTTTCCTTCCTTCTCTTCTTTTCCATCACTTGCCCATGGACGCTACATATTCTCTCACGAGGCTCTCGGCGCTCTCGTCACGTTGTAGACCCAGATTCATAGCCGTCGTGTCGTCGATCCTGAGCGGCCAGCTCCTGAGGATCCTCTCCATCACCGGGTCCGTCTCCTCCCGCACAAACTTCAGCCTCTCCTCCCCTCCCACCTTGGCCAGCGCGTCCAGCAGTTCCTGCACCGTGACAGAGATCCCGGGAAAATTGATCCACCGCACGTGCTGTGGCAGTGCCTCGCTCGGGAGCTTCAGGACCGCCAGCAGGTTCCTGACCAGCGTGCCGGGCCCGGACAGAACCGCGCGGTAGCCCCTGTCCTGAATGGGCACGACGCACTCCTGGCCGCTCATGGGCTCGCGGATGATACCCGACAGGAACGAGCTGGCGGCCTGCGTTGGCTTCCCCGCCCGGACCGACACCGTGGGGAAGCGCAGCGAGAAGGCGTCGATCTGCCCGCGGCGGTGCAGGTCGTTGATGAAGAGCTCGGTCATCAGCTTGTGGGTCCCGTACACGCCTGCCGGCGTGGGCGTCACCGCGTCCGTGATGATGTCCGGGAACGGGGCGCCGTACACGGCCTGGCTGGAGGCGTAGAGCACGCGCACGCCCTTGTTGGTCTCGGCCAGCTTGAGGAGAAGCGCGCGCGTCGCGTCCAGGTTGACACGCAGGCTGAGGTCCGGGTCCGCCTCGGACCCAGACGACATGATGCCGTGGAACACGAAGACGGCCGCCAGCGGCTGGGACTGCGCGAGGAGGTCTGCCAGGGAGGCTGGGTCGCTGAGGTCGGCTTGGACGGTGGCGATGTTGTTTGTGTCCGGCACGCCTGCGGGGACGGAGGGGGCCACGACATCCGTGATGACGAGACGGTACTCTGGGTGCTCTTGTACGAGGGCGGCCGTCAGCCGTTGGCCGAGGAAGCCGGCGGCGCCGGTGATGAGGATCGTCTGTTTTTGAGAAGTCATGATGAAGAGGGAGGATTGTTCTTTTCTTCTGATGAACCTCGGCTTTTTATAGTAAGTATATATGTATACTGGAAGTTGAGAATTAGTCTGCAGAGTCAGCAGCCAAACAATTAATAAACGAACGGGTCTCGTACTCGCTAGAAAGCATCCCGAAGTGGAAAATAACGTGCTGTATGTATGAGCGTATATGCGGGGTTCTGGTGCTGTTAGTTGTGGGCCCGGACAATCATTCAGGTCCAGGAGAAAGACCTTTTGAAGAACGATGAATACCTTGCAGTGATCGTTTTTTGCTTCTTACTATGTCGTATAGTTCGGCCGGTCTGCATCTTGATAAAGAGTCAGCATAGTCTAAAGCGAGAAAGGTTCTTCCTCTTTCCCATGTATATCCGTGTAATAAAAAGTATAGAGGGTGGTCATAAACATGGGTGCAGATGAGTGTAAAATCAAGGAGAAAATGCACAATAAATAATAAAATCTGTTGAAGTGGTTTTACGAACACCGTAATAAGCACCTGGCCATCAACATAATTGTTGCTGGTGGTAACAAATGTACGCTATTTTATATAACAGTCCGTCACAAAACCGCCTCTATCTCATTCTTCGTTAATAATCTCCTATCTTTCGTCTTTTATTTTTCTTTTTATAAACCAACCAAGCCTGACTTTGCCACTTGGAAACGCAAGAATAGAACGGCAAGGAAACCAGGGAAGAATCTTAAGACTTACCTACTCAAGTAGGTAAAGTACAAGTATTGAGGGAAACAAATATTCCAGTGATAGAAGACAGGCCAGGTCCATCTCAACTTGCCAATACTTAGTAAATCACTTGAAGAGCATGCACCTTTTTCACTTGCCTCTCTTTTTCCATTCTGTTTTTTGTTAAGAATATATTTTCGAGCTTTTGCCTTCACTCATGATTCTTATCTTAACACACGTATCTGATACAAGCCTCAACGAGCTTGTATTATTATCCCAGTGCAAAACAAAAAGAAGAAAAGAATGCTCCTGTCATAAATCCCATCGCAAATGATTAACCCATGATTGTCATACTCGTCATGCTACACCACTATATACCGTCATCGTCATTATCCTCCGTCTCGCCTGACACCTGGTCCCAGGCATCCCAGGCGTCGCAGGCATCGCGAACCTCAGTCTCGTTGTACAGAGCCTTGAGTTCGTCCCTTCGCTCGATCCACTGCAGGGCGAAGCCTTGGTCTGTATGCCAAGCAATGTGGCCTATTCACAGTAAACAATCAGTCTTTTTCTCTCTCTTGCTTTTATTCAATTCCACACGGATGACATGGTAAAGGTAGCGGGAGAGTGTCCCCCCCCCCCCAAAAAAAAAACCCATACAGTGTGTGAGCCAGATACCCGGGTTGTCGGCGGGGAAAGCAATGGCGAGCCAGCCGTCGGCAGGAAGCATGGCGACATCACGGCGAGGAGGGTTGGAGTGGTTCATGGTGGCGTTGTCGGCGTAGGCGCTGTTACCGGAGCCGAGCACATAAAAGTCGTGGCCGTGAAGGTGGATGGGGTGTGGCACGGCGTTGCTGCTCTCTATGAGCAGGTAGGTCCACTCGTCTGCGGTCGGAATTTCGATGGCCACAGAGGTGTTGGAGAAGTCCGTCACATTGTCGAAGACCTGCATGATCGTGGGGTCGTTCCAGTAGACCTGGAACGAGGTAGACCCGATCGCCCACTTGATCCAGCCGTCCGTGGTGATTGTGACGGACACGTTGAAGTCCTCGGAGACTTCGTAGCTCGTAGCGGCGTCGAGGGAGAGGTAGGGCACAAGACTCTCCAGTGGCTCGTCCCCGCAGTCGTTGGAGTCGATCGTGTAGCCCGTCGTTGTAGGCGTGCTGTTACTGCCTATTTGATTGTCAGTTCACGATGGTCGTCTTGTGAATATATATTTTAAAAAGGGATACATGATCAATAGGAATGAGGGCTTGTCAAGACATACTGCCGTAGTGGATTATACCCTTAATATTTTCAGGGCTCGCGTTGTCACTGCAGAATGCATCTGGGTACGCCCGCAGCCAAAAGTCACTCGCGACGTCGGCTTGGTCGGCTGTGACAATCACATCATAGCGTTGACCCATGCCTATGGCCAAATGTGTAGTCGTGTAAGGGACAATGGGGACAAAGTCCGTGGCAATCACCTCGAGAGTGTGGTTGTCGATGGAGAAGTCAAACATGGTATCAACCGCAGAGTTGACAAGGCGAAGGAGGTATGAAGAACCCGCCTCAAAGGTCGCCTCCCAGCGGGATCCGACCGTGGTGTTGTCATTGGTGTAGACGTTGGTGCCGTTGATGAGACCGTTGTCCATGGTGGGCGGGCCCACGGTGTCGCCATAGTTGGCCAGCTGGTCAATCGTCTGGTGCGACCAGTCAAGCAGGAACATATTGCCAAGATCGTAGTCGTAGTTGGCAGTAGCCGGGCCGTGGATGAGAATGCCGCCAAAGACACCTTCGTAGGCCTGATAGGCAAAGTGCGAGTGGTACCAGCTGCTACCATATTGTGTCGCCCGCCATTTGTACATGACGGTGTCGCCTGGAGCAGTCGGGCACTGGGTGAGGGAGGCGACGCCATCAGAAGGGTTGGTGTAGTTCTGTCGGATGCCATGGAAGTGGATGGTTGTTCCGTTCGTACTGAGGTTGTTGATGATATGAACGATCACCTCGTCACCCCAGTCAGCCTCGATCGTCGGGCCAGGAATAGAGCCATTTACGGTCAGAATATCGCGGGCAACACCGTCTGGAGACGCGGTGATGTTCTGCAGTTCGAACCAATATTCGCGGGTCACACCGGTGTCCGGCACGACATCGTAGTACTAGAGGGCAATATCGGTGTCGATAAGCAGATATTACAATATCATTCAATAAGGCTTTAAGTATGACATGAAATATCCTTCTCACATTTGTGTCGATGCTGTAGTCACACCAGACAGAGCGGTTGTCTGCGGTATTTCCCGCACAAGGAGATCCGCTGGAAGCTCGTGGCGAGGGAGCCAAGTTCTGACGAGGGAATGAGATAGGCTGGGGGCTTGCAGTGACCATGGAAGCGCACACCGCCACGGCTGTCAAGAGTCTCAACGCCATGATCACGTTTATGCGTAAGGCTAAAGAGGGAGTGACAAGTAGAGCAAAAATAGAGAGCACAGCGAATAACGAGTGAAGATATTACAAATGAACGATTATCAAAGACTCAAAGTGGGAATGAGGGGCCGCGATGGCGATGGCGATATCGAGTGAAGACACTGATTTGGATGAGAACACTCTACCTTATATAACACTGAGTACTCCCTCCATGATGAACAACGAGGACAAACAGACTAAATCAGGATAGGCTCGTTTTCAACTCCCGTCGTCGTCAACATTGTCGTCAACATTGCTTTTACCCCCTTTGGATCCATCTGACAGACCAATGCATAGCCACACACACACACACACTGAAGACTCAGTGCCCATGCTGTGCCGGTTTGACGAGATATTCTGTGAGCTTACGCAATGAGGAGGATAGCCGCCCGTGCGTTCTATTTCCAGCCGTATCGATAGAATCCAAAAGGCAGATCGGGTACCTGCACGCCAAAAAAAAGGACAATCCCTGGGGTTAAAGCGTACGGAGAGGGGCCCCCTGAAGGGATTAATAGTCTCAGGACTCGATAGATAGAAGACTTTCTTGGAAGAGTGTGAAGACCATGCATATATTGTGGACACACATTACTAAACCAGAGTAGGACATCTGTTCGTCGGGCGGGTACACAAATTGAGGTTTCGGAATATTAGTAAACGAACCAGCCAGACTAGTGGAAAACCCGCACCCTTGAAATAGGATAGCTTCGTACGAACCAAATGTCCTTCCAACGTCTTTTTGAGCTATTGCATATGCGCAGAGAATCTCGAAGCTCTGCATTACATGGTTCAGGAGATGCTATATATTGGAGGTTCGCGTGTCCAGGCTGCTTTTCCTTTTTCTCTTTTTGGGAACTTACCGTACGAGCCCGCACAGAATATACAAAATCTTTCAGCCCTGGCATGTGTATTCCAGACCTTGAAGCTATAACTGAATCGTGGCAGTACTTATACTATGTCCACACCTATATGCCTATCCTCTGTATGCTATTTCTATGTATAAATCAATCCCTCAACAAGCTTTGTTTCCCCCATGGATACGGACAGAAGGAAAAGCAACAAAAGTGGAACGATCCAAATTTATTTGTGGAACTGATAGGATCGAGATGGCGGTGTTTACCGGTAGGTTAACGCACGCGGCAACCCCCTCCGTGCCCTCGAATCAAATTTCCGCAGAGGCGTGTCCACAAGAGTGCTGTGTAGTAGTTTTCAGAAGAAGCATGATTCGTTACTAGTTTGTCTGTTTGTTTATGCAGTTACGCAGTGCTACTGCTCAAGATCCAAGTCACAACCCCAGGGGTATTACCTCTCATCGAGCAGGATCTTGATGTAATTAACACAATCTATATAGCCAATGAATGATGGGCTCGATACATAATCTTAGTATAAGCCTTTCGATAAGCATTGCCTCTTCTAAGGTGCATGTTGCCAGCGTGTCAGTGACGGAGCAATCAGAGTCCGGTATACACAAGGTCCTGTCTCTCCGGAGCTGAGCCTATCGAGGCATGCGTGAGGCTGAGAGTGGCCGTTGCAGTTCGGAGAATTAAGAGGCCTTGGCGTGAACGGGCCGCTGCGGGGCCGCTGGCTCGCTACTGTACTTGGAACGACCGTGGGTCGGATATCGGCTTACGCGTAGCAACCCGGGCATCACAATTTCCAGATCGTTTCGTGTGTCGTCGACTTACGCGTCAGGCCGGTAGGCAAGCGGAACCGAAGACAACTACTTACTTGGTACCTGCTGTGCGACTCAGCTTGCATTCGCTTAGAGTTCTGATCGGCCACGTCTTGTTGATGGCTGAGCGTGCACACAAAAGCATGATGGTGGTCGTGGGTCGTGTGACACGAGGCTGAGTAGACGAATTGTTTTTTTCTTCTTTTTCCTTGATCCATGACAGCATCACAGAGACTATTGATAGTTTTGTCGCTTGACTTTGACCGATTTGTGGGCCTGTAGCTCAATCCTCCTTACAATGAGTGAGCATGCAAATAGTCCAAACGCCAAACTATTGGACAAACTCCCCTGAGTAGTACGCAAGCATCTTCATGGACTAGATCTCCTCGAGCGTGCATAGCCCATCTTACGCAGCCTATTCGTCGAGTTGGAGCGGCAGATGCATGGAACTGGAAGAGTAATACGCACATATGATCAGCATCCCGCCCGTGTTTCCCCCCCCCCTCCCCCCCACCACCAAACTTCAGCTTCGATCCTCAACCCGATCAGCCCAAACAGACACCTTGACCAGCTCTCCTTTTACTTTCTCTGTCTTCCATTCCACTCTTTTACAGACTGTCATTCAATAATTATGTTCTCACTCAAACATCTGACGACACTGGCGCTCAGCGCCGCCCTCGCCACTGCGAAACCTACCATCAATGCTGCCCGTGCCTCGTCCGATGCGGCTGCCAGCTACTTCGCGTACGGCACCGGCGTCAATGGCCTGCCCTTGTGGTATGGCGATGGCGTAGCATATGTCGGCAAGACTCACCCGTCCAACGTCACCAACTCTGCCAATGTGACCCGTGAGTCTATCCCACGTTTTGTCGCTCACCTTCTGCTGTAACAAGCCCAAGTCACTGACTCTCCCGATCCTCTCATAAGTCACCATCTCGGACAAGATCATCAAGACGGTGGTCAACAAGACCAACAGTGTCGATCCCAACGTCGGCTCGTCGATGCTTTACATCAACACCGCCCACGGTGCCTTCTCCGAGGTGGGCTTTACCAACGACAGTGATACTGAGGAGCAAACCACGACCGGCTTTGGTCTCTTGGGCACCATGCTCATCTGGGAGAACTCTGAGGGCGACCTGGACTCCAGCTGGTATGCCGAGCCGGTCGATGAAGACCAGACTGTTTACAAGCTTCTGTGGAACACCGACCTCGTCAGCTCTGACGTTGCTGTTGCTGTTGTTCTGAAGAAGACGCCACCGGCTTCTTAGAAGACTCTATCTGAATCTGAGGTGTTGAGGTTGGAAAGGGTGATTGGTTGCTTTTGGTCTGAAGGTGGTGTTGTTACTTTTTGTAGTCAGCTCAGTCATTCAGATTGTGATCTTTCAGCTTCTTTGTGACTCGTATATTATTTCTGCCAGGTTAAATAATTGAAACAGTCTAGTTACGGACCGCTCTCTGGGGTGTAGTGTCTCTCTGCTTATTTTTCTTATTTTCAAAAATATAACAAACGGGAAATATGAAGCTGTATTGCTAATGGAGATGACCTGTAGTTCATTCAGCTTTTGCCACTGACGGGGTGACTTCCCTCAAGACGGGCAAAGATACCAATTTCGAATAACAAACATCTAGTTTCCCCGTGATTAGTATTTTGCGTGTCGGGTTCCTGGGAAGCAATCTTCTAGACACACTCACTCTTCATCATCGAGTACTTATAACCATCCAAAAGTGTATGGTTCTGTGGGATATCTGCTTTTAAACACATCGAGCCCGGTTTGCACTGCTACAGCACAAAAGCATGAAGAAGCGTAACGAGATCTAAAGAGATGCTTTTTACAAACGGTGAACCCGGGTATCAACATCACACTGGCAGCTCTGGACAATGCAACAGCAGCGAATTCTTTTGAAACTCAACCCCTGGCAGTTCAGGATTGGAAAAAGCTGAAGCGTTGGGAGTGCTATAATGAACAAATAAACAAAATCTTTCAAACGTGCTGTAGTGTATAACTGTAAGACACATGTTGAATTTGTTGCACAAATGCACGAAGTGATAGTTGTTAGTCTCGATCCATGGAGTGCACACATTGTCTGTCAGCCTTGCGAGGAGCCCTGTATAAGGCTGTCGAACATTGACGTCTCGTTCCCTGATCTTCCGAGATTTCTAATACCTCGGCATTTTTCCTGCGGCCGAATCGCCGTTTCGCACGACGTTGTATTTGATATAAGGGTCGCATTTGCTGGTCAAGAAGCTGTCTGTCACCCCCTTTGCTGCAAAGCCTGGTGGTCGGTCATCTTATAGTCCCCACACTGGGCTCTGGCTAAGAATTCATCCGGGAGACTATGCCCAAGTTTCCTTTGCCCTAAACTACGTTGGCCTAACCAGCGCTGTTCCACACAGGCTGGGCGTAGGCTCAACGGTGGATAAAGAAATCTCGGCTCAGCAAGCGAAGACAGGGTGCTTGCCTACCCTCTTTTTTTTCTTTTCTTTTTTCTTCTTCTCTCCCTCGGGCTCTTCATAGCCTTCATCATTTCCACTCGGGGCAAAATTAGTATGTAGTGATGTAGTGTAGTTTGTGTAAGGGCACTGACACGGGTATCGGCCAATTGCCTTCCAAGGCACACACACACACACACCTTCACCGGATAAACACATGACAACGTTGCCCCCCCTCGACACTTTTAACAAAACCTGTGACATAGCTGCATGACGGTGCATCTGCAATGGCTCCAGCAGGAATTGTGGGCATCTTGCTCGCCGTTGCGGAGGCAGAATCCGAAAAGATGAGCATCGTGTTCGCAGGTCATGGTTGAAAGGCAGCGCGTGACAAATATACCCCCGACCATTCGCTGGTCCCGGCTGAATGCTCCTCCGGGGAAAACACTACCCCGGAGGGCATTTCCGCCCCATGAGATCAGCACCAACGATTGACTCCCTTTTACCAGTTTTTTTTTTTTGTCTCGCAGAGTTGCAGCCTCATCTGTGATCCCCGGATTGGCCCCCGGATCCAGAATATGGGGTTTTGCGGCGAGGGCGACGTGGAATCGTGGGGAGGACCCAACGAGCAGGAATTGGCGCAAATCAAGACCCACCAGGGAGCAAGATATCACTCTGGGGAATCCGTTCTTGGGCTCAAGCTACTTCTCCTTTGTTGTCTGTCATTATCGACAGCTTTGCCCTTTTGAGCCTTCACACCTCACCGGTCAAAAAGGAAAGGGGAAAGAAGGAAAAGGCAAAAGACCAAGAGAATCATTCCCCTCTGGCTGTCCTACACAAACAGCAATGGGTCTCCTAACGCTCGTCGAGGACCGGCCAACGCCCTCTTCGGTCTACAACTGGCGGGTGTATGTCCTCGCCATCATCGCATCATGTGGTTCCAACATGATCGGTTACACGAGCGCCTTCATCGGCACAACCCTCACGCTCACCTCGTTCATGGACGAGTTTGGTCTTGACAGCATGAGCAAGTCCAGCAAGGACTTGATCGCCGAGAACGTCGTCTCCCTCTTCATCGCAGGAGCCTTCTTCGGCGCCATTCTCACGTACGGCCTCAGCCACTGGTTCGGACGCAAGGTCTGTCTGTCGATCGCATCGGCCACCTTCGCGCTGGGAGCTGGTCTTCAGTGCGGTGCCAACCACGACCGCGGGCTGGGGATCCTCTACGCCGGCCGTGTCCTGTCCGGGCTGGGCACTGGCGTCGCCTCCAACATTATCCCCATCTACCTCTCCGAGTTGGCGCCGCCAGCGATCCGAGGCCGCCTTGTAGGCCTGTACGAGTTGGGATGGCAGATTGGTGGTGTGCTGGGCTTCTGGATCAATGTGAGTCATGTTGAACAATTTAGCGAGGCGAAATTTTTTTCTATTTTTCAACCAAGCCCGTGCTCTTGTGTGCGGATTTTGTGGGACCTCTGGAGAGGGCTCAAGATCACCAGTCGCTGACAAACTTGCCTCTTAGTATGGCGTCGAATCACACATGAAGCCAAGCCATGAGCAATGGGTGATTCCATTCGCGATCCAACTTATTCCCTCGGGTCTGCTCTTCGCCGGCTCGCTATGGATCCGGGAATCGCCACGCTGGCTCTTCTTCAAGGATCGTCGCAGGCAAGCCATGGAGAGTCTCTGCTGGATCCGACAGCTTGAGGCTTCGGACATATACATCACAGAAGAGGTCGCTGCCATCGATAATGCTCTCGAGTCTCAAAAGGCAAGCGTCGGTATGGGCTTCTGGCAGCCCTTCAAGGCGCTGGCCGCGCGACCGACCATGCAGTGGCGTCTGTTCTTGGGCTGTATGCTGTTCTTCTGGCAGAATGGGTCGGGAATTAATGCGATCAATTACTACTCGCCCACGATCTTCTCTGTGAGTCCATCACCTCAAGAAGATCAGCTCATTATCAACAATGCAATGCCTAACCTTGAGTGATTACAGAGTCTCGGCGTCCAAGACAACACGGTCAGCTTGTTGACTGGCATTTTTGGTGTGGTCAAGGCCATCATGACCATCTTGTGGCTGCTCTTCCTCGTCGATCAGCTTGGAAGACGGAAGCTGTTGCTCATTGGTGCCATCACAGGCTCCATCTGCATGTGGATTATCGGCGCCTACATTTGCATCGTTGAGCCAGCAGAGCACCCAAGTGATCACTTGAACGGTGGTGGCGTTGCTGCCATCTTTTTCTTCTATCTTTGGACGGCTGTCTATACACCTACATGGAACGGCACCCCTTGGGTCCTCAACTCTGTGAGTCCTCATTGCTCTCCCCGCCCTAATCAGACTTTGTGCTAACCACACACCACCACTACCAGGAATTTTTCGATCCCAATTTCCGCTCCCTGGCCCAGGCGGCCACCACAGCCAGTAATTGGCTCTTCAACTTCCTCGTGTCTCGATTCACCGAACAAATGTTTGCGGCAATGGGCTACGGTGTATATATGTTCTTCGCGGCGCTGTCCTTCTTCGCCTTCTTCTACGCCTTCTTCCTTATCCCGGAGACCAGCGGCATTCCGCTGGAGAAGATGGACCGCTTGTTCAGCATCAAGCCGATCTGGAGGGCGAACGAGACGCTCAAGGCCGAGCTGCAAGATGAAGAAGTGCAGTTCAGAACGGATATCAAAGGCAAAGCTGTCCACAAGGAAAATGGAGGGGACTCGGGTGGAGAGTCGGAGAGTGGAATTTTCTGAGAGATAAATTTTTTTTTCCATGCATTGACATAGAGCATAGACATAGAATTAGAAACGCATTGAATTTGTCCAAATTAATTATGCCCCTCATCTTGTACAAAGCATGATATCTGTACTGACGAGGCATAATACAATGTACACTTTCTAGCAACGCTTACAGCCTTCAACTTTGGTGCCCCCCGAAGAGAAAGCCTGAATCGATCTCTGTCTCTGCACGCGGCGGAGATATCTGCTTCTCTGGACTCTTGATAATTGTTACTGGCCCGAAGCCCCGAGCCCCATGAGATCATGTGCGAGCGTTCTCAAAAGGGCGCATTAGAGCCCCATCTCGGGGGGGCGAAATACGCGTGAACTGCGCCGGATACGTCTGCCGACGTGGCAGTGGAGTATTGCTTTAGCACAAGGAAAGGGGGTCTCTGTGTCCATTCAAGGCACAATGGAGAAACAATCATCCAGGTAAATGCGCACTAGGAGACCTTTTACATCGTCTCCAATGGTCCATCAGTTCCGGGTACCGGAACAGCTCGCTACTTTTCAACAGTCAAGCATTCGTGTAACTATGTCCATATCAGCCTCAGTGAATGAATATCCTTCGGCTGGACTAATCGCTGCGTTGACATATAATGTACTGTAACCCACCTTACAGATTCTCTCTGAAATGTGGCCATCTCCAAGTGTGCCGTTGATTAAATCCTCAACGACCAACTATCATCCTCAAATCCATTGCCTCTACGTCACGAGTCCTGCATTACAGCCTGACCTCGTAAAAAGCCAGGTCAAGACTCATTGCGACGGGTGTTGCGGGAGCGGACGATCGGTCATTCAGGATCTACACGTATTCTCTCCGGCTGACGTCTTTGATAATCTATGGTCCTACATCGAGTTCAAAGACGAGGCAGAAGGCTGAGGAATGTAGAAGTGGCAGAAGTGTGTTAAGAATTAATCCAATTAAACAAAAGGAAGACCTTCTGTGTGGCCACATCAGGCTCGTAGATAACTTATATAGGGGTGATCAAATATGAGGGATACGATCAAGTCGGTCCACTTTTCACAAATTCTTCTTACCTCGGGGTCTCTACGTCTCCCCCCCTTTGGGCCCAATAGCCCAGTTATGAATTTCAATCTCATGAGCGAGCAGAATGACTAAAGCGTAACTCTTTCAAGCCACGAATCACTCCTCGCTTGATCCTGTTCGCGCAATGAAGTGTACCCTCTTTCAATCGTTTATCTTGAGAGACGATCTCTTTTCGCTCTTGAATTGTTGGGCAAACAAGACGACGATAAAGAGGCAAACATAAGAAATCAAGTCGCCTGTACCATAATCAAGCATTATCAGAGAAGACTGGACCACGCAACCAGACGGCCAGCAGCCGGAGACTAAGTAGGATACAAATAGAAAACAAATATGTAATTCGGCCGCCGGGCCGCGTTGCCCCCTTCCCCCCTTCCCTCCCTGTTTTGGTTTGTGTTTCCTAGTTGTCTTCTTCGAAATCACTTGAGACGTATACCTTCCGTTTGTTCTCCCAAAAATGTGCTGCCACTACAGTATATCGCGTCGATTTCTTCAGTGATAACATCGTCGTCATAAATGAAGCTAGATCTTAAAGCTTGTATCTTTCTGAGTGCCGTGGGTGTGCTCCACCAGCATCGCCACCAGCATTCCCGTGCCCACATCCCATAGGAGCTTCAGGGGCGGAAGTCCAGTTGCGGTACTCTATGCTAGATGCAGTGCGGTTGAAGACAGGCGACGGCCCCGGGGACACCCCCTGGCTATTACTGAAGTTGGAGCCTGTGGGAGAAGCTACAGACAGGACGCAATTCAACATACCTGGAGTCAAACCTCTCACGGCTGGGCTGGACCTTTCTGCAGCCTTGAAGTATGTCTTCTGGAGATTGGACTGTGGGAGTCGCTTGTCCGGTACGATGAGACGGGAGAGCAACTCGCCGGCGGTACTGGCTCTGCTCTCCCGTCGGATACACACGCGTCCCTTCTAGCCCTAGCAGAGAACAAGCTCCCCAGACGCATGGGCTCCAAGCACGTCGAGGTTGACAAGACTTGGGTAACGTGTCTGGACGAGGGCAACGAGGACTTTGGCAACGAGAGCGACTTTACAGATGAGGATGGGATCGTGGTCGGCGTGAGATATGTGGAGAGGGTGCGTACATAAATCTATAGTTTGCTCCGCAAAGACCCACTGCACAAAGCTTGTCGTGTGCTACTCTGTGATACACCGGCCCCCTCATCATCTCTGGACCTATTCAAGGAACATTTAATGTCGGATACATGACGCCAGCATGTTGTAATACCGATGCTCACATCATGTTTCTTTCATAATCATATGATCAAGGAGTTACCAATGATTTGACCAAATCTTATCCTGAAGAAACTTCATTTCTATGTGCACCATGTTTCTTTCATAATCATATGGTCAAGGAGTTACCAATGATTTGACCAAATCTTATCCTGAAGAAACTTTATTTCTATGTGCACTATGTTTTTTTATAATTATATGGTCAAGGAGTTACCAATGATTTGACCAAATCTTATCCTGAAGAAACTTCATTTCTATGTGCTCGTGTCTAGCAGCCACGATCCGGAACAACACCAATAGTCATCTCCCACTCTTGATCTACTGTACCAAATACAATACATGCATTTCAGCGGTGAATATTTCCAAAGCCCGCTGAAACGGCCCGGAGCGCGGAGGTCCAGTTAGACCGATTAGAACGCCGTCACTTATACCCCATACAGAATGCGACCCCATCAAGAATGGCGACATCAATCGCCTAAATTTTCGTTCTGACCAAGCAACTTTTAACTATCATCTCGACCGGGCGCTGACAAAAGTTACCTTTCTGTTGAATCATCACTCTGAATCCCCTAGACGACAATGATACAATAATATGACTTGGACACCAGAATCTGCACATCTTGTCTTTTGTCTTGTTTCATCGCTCAGCTATTGTATGCAAATCTGCTACAGACCCAGGGCCCACAGCAGCAGCAGTCTACCATGGAGGCCAAAAGAAGAGAGAACGACGAAGCCCTCTCAGTGGCTGATTCGGGACAGGCCGGCGAAAATCACCGCCGGGGCTCTGGAACAGCAACATCAACCTCCTCGAGCGACGACAACGCTGGTATAGAAGACAATGTCTGTGTTGCTGACAGCGCAAACGCAACGCTGGACAGTCGCATCGTCCGCAAAATTGATCTGCGCCTCTGTACCATCGCGGGATTACTTTGCGCCCTGGACCTGATCGACTCTGGTATCATGTCCTCGGCATCCGCGACGTCTATGCCAGCGGACCTTGGCCTGACCGGGAATCGCTACTCGACGGCTATCTGGATTGTGGTCTTGGCCCAGGTGCTTTTCAAGCTGCCGGCTACCATCATTATGCGATTTGTCGGCCCTCCCATCTTCTTCACGGTCACTACCGTTTTGTTCGGACTCATAACGTTGTGTATGGGATACGTGACGGATTGGAGACAGATGATCGCCCTGCGATTCCTCATGGGCTTGGCCATGTCTGGTATCTACCCTGGCCTGGCATACCTCATATCGGCCTGGTACGTTTGTCTCCAAGCGTTGATAGTAACGAACCTCGCCCACTGATAAGATTTCAGGTATACCCGCAGAGAACAACAGCTACGATTCGCCTATCTACAGTCAGGACAGGCCATCGTAGTCGCAACCGGCAGCATTGTCAACTATGGCCTGGAGCTGCTGGACACGTCTCACGGCCTGCGAGGATGGCAGTGGATGTTCATCGTCCAAGGGGCCATCACCATGTTCCTCGGGCTGTTGACCTTTCTGTGGATACCCGGCTTCCCGGAGAACGCCACCAAGACGCTCTGGTTCCTGACAAAAGACGAGGCAGACCAGGTGCTCGCCACCATCGACCAAGATCGCCAAGATGCCGGACCACCCGAGCCGTTCCGCTGGGCGGCTATACTGAGGCCTTTCCTAGACATCAAGCTCTATGCATTCAGCCTCCTCTTCTTCCTCCAGAACGTCGTCTCTACCGCCCTCTCGTACTTTATTCCCACCATCCTCAAGGGGATGGGCTTTACCTCCGCCGACTCGATCCTGCTCTACGCCCCGCCGTACTACTACTCTGTCCTCCCCGTGATCATCACCTCCGTGATCGCAGATCGCCTTGCGATACGTGGCCCGATGATCGTTTTCAACGCCCTGTGCCTCATCGCAGGCATGTCGATGCTTGGGTTCCCCAGCAACGTGGCGGTGCGCTATGTCGGCGTGATGATGGCGACGGGGGCTTATGTTTCTAACTGGGCTGCGATGAACGCTTGGCAGATGAACAACGTCACGGGGCAGTGGAAGCGTGCTACTGTCGCTGCGGCTGTGAGCGGGTGCAATGCGCTCGGAGGGATCGCGGGGTCGTATATCTTCAAGTCATCTGAAGCGCCCTGGTATCCGACGGCGATCTGGATTAGTATTGGAAGTCATATACTGATCATTGCCGTCGTGGCGGCGTGTGGGTGGCTGTTCTGGAAGGCAAATAGACGGACGCGGAATGGAAAGGGAGTGATTGAGGGTGTCGAAGGCTTCAAGTACATGTATTGAGGCCTCAGTGCTGCATTTTTGCTTCTTTAGTAGAACTTAGACACCGAGAATATCCTTAAGATGCCTTTGCAATACTTCTGTAAAGCGAGCTTGAATTCAACATTTGATGTTTTGCACTGGGATTAAATTGGAGTCTTTCTGTTCCAAACTGCCTATATCAAAGCGCCAGGTCAACCTCTGTTACAATGATAGGACTCTGGCGCTCACCACAGTACTCCGTTAGGATAGTCAATGTTGAGCATATCCATAAGCTCCGCAGGAATGGGAGTGAGACGAGCAGGATGAGACGGAGCTGCATTTTGATGAAGGGTGGAGTTGATATATAAGACCTGGGAAGAGCTGCTTCAATGTTTGTCTGCAGTGCGGGCTTCGCCGTCCTCCTGTGCCCCAATATCCTGACCTCAGATATACTCCAGGGATCGAGGCTAGAATTCCTGACGATGAGAATCTCTCGCTTGGAACGGGAGGATGAAGCGGTTCACCTGATAGCCAGCGGAGGATTTTTTGGAATGTTCACGGTACATCACCATTTCCATTGTCTTGTAGGTGCTCCAGCCTGGGACCATCAATGTTTCGAGGTGAGGTTCAATAAACACGTCCGGCGATTGGACTCGTTCACAGGTGCGCCTGCACCGCCGCTCCATATCTCGACCACTACTCCCCAGGCATGACCGAGAGCAGCGAACGGTGGGTAAAGCAGAGCATTATCATATGAATAACGATGAGACCGTATAACAAAACCACAACACACAAAAACCGTCTTAAACAAAACAAGCAATCATGTGCCCAGCAGATACCACGCTCCTCCTGACTATGCGATGGACGAAATTGTCGTCACTGCCCACGACCAAATGGTCGGTACCCCATAACAGTGTCGACTGATCTCTTATAGAGAGGACTGTGTCTCGCGAGCACTGGGTTGATGTCAGGGTCGACGACGAAATGGCGCACCCCAAGCTTGGTTAGTATGACAGCCGCTGTTGATGCAGTGACGGTGTTGCAGCGCCAATATGTAGTGTAAAGCAAGAAAGCTATTACAGTGCTATCCAGCTATTTAAAGTATCTATTTTCTTTTTCGCAATGCTAAAATGCTGCTTGCTAATAGCTAGATTATCAGAAGTTTCGTGAAGCAGCTTTTCTATCCTTGCTTCGTGTTCCATGTTTTCAGCTGCTTTTTTTAATTTCAACCTTGTATGTTTTCAATCTTTATGTAAACCTAGATAGATGGGTTCTTCCTATCTCTCAGTCCCTGCTCGCACACCCAGATTTCCAGATTTCTGCTGACTGAAATCCGCCGTCAAACAGGGCAGGTCTTTATGGATGAGCCGTCAGATGGGTCTCGTGTGTAGGTGTTGAAACAATTCAAAGACCGCAAGTCTAAGCATTGAAGCTCTATTCGTGAGGGGGTGTCGAGTGACATAGCCCCTAATGTGAGGTACATCGATCGAGTGGACCGTGAGGTCACGGGCGAGCCCGAGAAGTCCACGTCTGCCGATGAACAGAAGACCTCGGCGAACAAAGAAGACGACTGTTTAGCCGCAGGATCGTGCACAAAGGTGAAATCTTTCATACTCTACTATAGGGGTATCTCAAAAAAAATCGCAGGGCCGTTTGTCAAAGTAATCGTTCAAGTCGTGATATCGGAAGTGGCCAGCTCGGAGAGCCTGCCACCTCGTCGTGCTAAGGGGGGAGGGGGGAACCCAAACAAGCCTCAGTCTGGGCCCAGGCCCGCGGCAAACTTCCTTGCCACCCACGCGGCGCCATTCTCCTCATACTCCTGTTTCGTGACCGCAAGCTTCTCCACATGCCCGTGCCTCGCAAAACTGGCCGCACCGCGCCACGTGGCACAGATCGAGTTGACGGGCCTGGCGACTCTGACGGTGCACTCGTCCGGGACGCGGGCAACAATCTCCCGCTGGAGGCGCTGGATGAAGCCGTCGAACTGGGTGTTGCCGCCGACCACGAGGATGTTGGCCAGGAGGCCAGGCCAGAGCCCCACGGGCAGAGCCTGCAGGACCTGATAAACCAGGTCGGCAAGGCCCGGGGTCGGCATGCCGATGTCGGTGGGGTTGAAAAGGATCTCGGGGATGGCGAAGCGCTCGTTGCGCAGGGTCAAGATATCCTCGTTGGAGGCGGCGGCGGCGAGCTTGCGCTGCTTGGCGGTGGACGTCGCGTCGAAGTCGCGAACGATGCCGGAGGAGCGGGCGTGGAAGTCTGGAAGGACGTAGTCTTTGGCTATCCCGGCCCCTGTCAGGTACGGCTCCCGCCTCTCGCCGCGCGTGCCCTTCCAGGTCTTTTCCAGGTCGCCCTTGAAGTCGAGCGACACGTAGCATGTCTTCTCCTTGATCTCGTTGACTATGTATGTGTCGTTCCGCATGTCGTAGTGTCGTAGGGAGAGGAGTCGCGTGAGGCAGTTGGTGAGCAGCTTGCCGCCGACCTCGAGCCTGCGGATGGCCGACTGCAGCGGTCGGCCCTGGAATATGGGCGTGATGGTGGTGAAGGAGTAGCCCGAGTCGATCAGGAGCATCAGCTCGACAGGCAGCTGGGCAGACGAGGTATCATGCCCAGGGGTGCGGAATGTGGTCTGGATATCCTCGTACGCATTGAACGTAGGTGCTAGCAGACAGTTAGCTAACCCTGTCTCTCGAGGCCATCTCCTCCCTTCGGTTTGTGCAAGATGATCTATCAGGTTTCGCCCCCTCCCCCCCCCCCTCACTACTTACCTATTCCTCTGTAGTAGCTCGCGAACCCAAACTCCTCAAACACCATCTGGTCACAGTTCGCCTGCAGTGCCGGCAGGGCATTAGGCTGTTCTGTCAGGACCAGCCTCGTGTCGGCGGGATCACAGGCCTGCGGCGCGTCCTTGGCGAAGAACTCATGGTCCCAGATTTCCTTCTGGGCCTCCCAGTTGACGATGTAGCCCTTCTCAACGGGCCGCCTGAACGAGATCTCGCCAAAGTCTTTGCACCTGTCCAGCCCTGAGGCGACGTAGGTCTTCCTGGCGCGGTCTCGCGCGATGCAGTTGGGGATCACGCGGGGTTCGTCGACGGCGTCGTCTGTCACGAAGCCGGCCTTGATGGTATGTGCGCCGTTGTCGAGGACGAGAGTGCGGAGGGGCCGTGGAGGGGGCGCGGGCTTGGAGCGCCTGGGTGCCATGTTGTGTGGTGAGTAGGAGAATAAGTTTGGGGCGGTGGCCAGAGGATGATTGGGTTTGAGGCCAAGGCCCACGGTGCAGTTGGTAGCATGAGAATTTTCGAGGTGCAGGTCCTTTTCCACAGTACGTCACTACGGCACGATGGCACCCACTATGAAGCCTGTGACCCCTGTCGTTCAGGGGTCGTTGCGCCTAGAGATCCTGGTTGGTAGCGGCAGAGGATAAGTACCCCCCGCAATGACCTGTGCGTTCCGCCGCATTGCTTGCCCATCTCATCTCTCGATTCTCCGACCGCATTCAGCACCTTCAGAGTTCCTCCCTGGTTATACTGCCACAGTGCTTCGATGATATCGATCGAGATTGCGCTTGAACTTTCAATCTTATGGCCCATAAGGTTTCTTCAAGACGTTGGCCCCAAGCGCTGGCACTGGACAAGAAAGAAAAAAAAGACAAAACCCTCCCGCCCAAAATCCAAAGGCTATGCAACCATCACCCAATTGTATCGCCTCCTTTTGAACCTAGATCCAGAAATCAACACGCGCCGGCCCCCCTCCCCCTCTAGAAGAGCAAGAGGAAAATAGTAGCCAAGGGTCAGCTGATGAAAGCCGAATGACGCTCCCAAAGGCAAATCGGGCGGCCCAGCGCAGTCTCACATGGATCCATCCCAGTGTCTCGATGGGCCCTTCGTTCTTAGCTACATCGCCGCGCCATCATGATCGAGACCAGCCAGGACACACAGATGAGGGCCAGAACCTCTGCGCCGTTTCCGGTACGTTTAGTAAAGTAGAATAGAGGGGACAGCACTTATCATAAATAAGCCTCTGCCGGATGAGTTTCTTGGGGCTCTTCTCTACTGAACACACACGCCGTACACTGAAAACAACAAGCATAACTATCACCATAAGACCCCTCTTACGACTGAGAAGAAAAAGAAGAACAAAAAAAAATCAGTATGCCTCCAGCCGGCTGTGGATGTACAAACTGTACCTGCCAGAACTGCGGCACAGATTGTACCTGCTGCGTACGTCTAAACCAGGCCCTTGTCATCTTCGTTCCTCTTTCTTTATTTCTAACTGACATTGCGTGGCCAATAGAAGGACAAGCACTAAAGCAAGGCTGAGTGAAGTAAGAGTGGTCTGCCTTTAGAGAATGACAAAGCTGACGAAGAGAGATGTATGTGAAATGAGTGGGTGGCGTTGTGGTCTTTGCGCGGATTGGTGTGGAACAAAAGGACCAATCTTCTTTTGCGTTGAGGTAGTCTCATTCTTCATTCGCTCTTGGAATGTAGATATGAGGAAGTCGTATTAGTTACAATGTAGACTGTCCCAGATGCTGTAATCACTTCTACTTGGGTCCCTGTCTCCTGTCTATATATATATATGTGTCTGTTGACCACGGCCCTGGGTATAATTATCTTGATCTGTGTCCGACTTCGATATTACATGAGATCCCTTACACAGGCGCACCCTTCACAGGCGCCCAGTTCACTAGCCACTCCCGTGCCTTGTCGAGATTCGGCCCTTCGGACTCGGCAGCAGCAACGCACCACTCCAGCTCCCAGACGCCCTCAGAGGCGAGCACGTCCGCCACCATCCGCCGCTTCTGCCCGCCCTCGTCCACACAAAAGAACATCGGTTTGCTCTTGTCGTCCACCTCGGCCACGAGCGGTTTCACCTCGGCCAGCAGCCCCGCCGTGCCGCCCGCCACGGCCCTGGCCTCGAGACCGACGTTCTTCCGCCCCGTCTTGCACCACTCGTTGGCACACCAGCTCTTGCCGCATCCTGACATGACCTGCGTGAGGTAGCGCCGCTCGATCCTCCGCCGCAGCGCCTTGCCCTCGGGGTCGTGCATGGATGCGTACAGCGGCGAGAAGCAGATGGAGCAGAGGCCGAGGTCGTTCCCCGGGCCCTGGCCCATGCGCAGTCCCGCGCCGATCTGGCCCCGCGGCCCGACGCCGTACAGGGTACGCCCGCAGAGCTTGTCGCGGCAGATCTGTGGTGCCTCGCGGTATTTCTTGTCGAGCTCGTGATTCGCCATGTGTGCTGGCATGTCACGGAGCCTGATGATCTTGCCGCAGAGGTGGCAGTCTGTTGTACGGGTGCCGTCTGCCCGCTCATGAGGCGTGAGACCTGTGATGGCTGTCTCGGCCTCCGACGCAGGGTCGGCAGGGTCGCCCTCCTGCGGCACTTCCAGGTGACAGAACTGGCAGAGGATGAGTTTTGATGGGCACACGGTTGTGCGATGCCGTGCCAGGAGAGGGAGAGAGGGAAATGTCTGCTCGGGCCCGCAGCTAGGGCAGGCGTGTGGTGTGTGAAATATCGCGTCATGCTTGGCCTTGCTCGCGGCACTGCTGCCAAAGCCATCGCCAGAGCCGCAATGCCAGTGGTTCTGCCATTCCAGAGAGCGTTTCTGGAACACGTTCTTGCAGTGTGGGCAGGCCACATTGTTGCGCAGACAAAAGTTCTCGTGCAGCATCATGGTGCGCTTTGGTATCCACTGGAGGCAATTCTTGCACTGCTCTTCGTCTGCTGCATGTTCCACCGCATCGCCTGTGGCGCCTGCTACATCACCGTCATCCGAGGCAGCAGCTCTCGTCCGTAACACGAAAGGCCGTGGTCGTACCGTGGGCGGAGTTCCGTCCGCCGGGGAGTACCCATGGACCGATATCCACAGACCATCTGCACCGTCCAGCTCCGCATTCCGCGCCGAGAGAACAAGCTCCTTGCTCCCCTGTGATGGGCTCGACAGCTCCCCAAAGACGTGCTCGGAGTCGCGCGGCGGAACACGAGAGCGGGCAGAACGAGGACTGACAAAGAGGTCGACCTCGTCACCGTCCTCGATACCGCTCAGCTCAATCACTAGGTCTCGGCTCTTGTCCCACGAGTCGAGCTCGTAGTCGACGTATTCCCCCTCCAGCACCTGTCCCTGCACGGGCCTCCATATATCGATCGGGCCCCCAGCCGAGCTTCCATCGGCAGTTCCTGGCGCCCTCTGCGCCCTGGCCATGATCTGCCGCACTGTCTCCCGTGCCTGCTCCTCATTCAGAGCCTCGATGTCGACCTGTAAGTCTGTGTCCACCACGCATATACCATCGCCCTCGGGCTCGAACTTGTCTACCAGGAACTGGAAGGTCTCGCCCTTGACACCGCGGACCAACAACACCGCATCCTTGGTCAGAGTGGTAAACGCGCCGCGCATGTGCCGTTCCAAGAGCGCCTTCCAGTCATCTGGATTGTACCCGGCCTCCAGCGGCCGTAGTCTCACATATGTTCCCTTGGGTAATGCCTTTGCCTCTACTCGTATCTGTGGCTGCTCCGCAGACCCGTTGGAGCCGGTCGGCTGCACGATCTGCTGCTGCGCAAGATGTCCGTCGCCTGAGCGGACGGCCTCTTTGAGACCCAGAGCCTCGACGAGGTACGGACTCAGCGCAACATCCCCCTCCTCGGCAGAAAATTCCCGTATGCCTGCGTAGACTATGTTTCCATTGATAGGGTTGACGAGTCGGAACATGAGAGGGTTCGGCAGCTGACCGACGAACCCGGCCAAGGAATCGGAGTATTCTGGTCTGGCAGAGCGTATATATGGGTTCGAGGGGTCGTAGGCAGAGCCAAGGTTGGTCATCTGCTTGGCAGACTCCGAGAGGAGGTTCTCGAGGGCTGTCTGTGGCAGGCGGATCTTGTCGCCCTCGAGACCTCTGGCAGCCCGGTCGGAAGAAGGTACAACGCTGTAGGAGGCCGACCACCTCAGAGATATGGGCTGGTCCGCCATGATATGAGTTATGCAGAGGGATGAAGAGGGACAAATCCCCAACTGTTGTTAATGGGTCGCGGTGGGCGTGTGGGGGGGAGGGGCGAGGAGGAGGTTGAGGAGGAGGCAGCAGATCTGTGCTGTACCTTGTAGTGTCAAGAGGATGGTCATGATAAATTCCACATGTTCATAAATGGTGATCAGGTGTTTACAATATCAGGTGGTGGTGATGGTGGTGGTGGTGGTGGTGGTGGTGGTGGTAGCAAGGCATGAATTGCTCAGTCAGCGTCGTCGACCAAAGCCACTCAATTCTGCGAGGTTCCATGTGAAGCAACGGACCAGCAGCGCAGGCGTAAGGCGGCCAAGAGCAATCGTCATCGCTTCTGTTTCTTGGCTCTCTTGCAGGCGGCAGTGCCCAGTGGCCCGGCAGGCATCTGTGCAGGCGCCCGGCTACCCGTTCAAACTGGCCCTAGCCCACGGGTAGTAAGGCGGGTGGGCGGGCAAGAGGGGCCTGCACTCCCCCCCAGCCGTTGAAATCCTTCAGGCCTACCCTACCCTACCCCCCCCCCGCGATGTAAATTGGCCCCACCCCACCCGCCAATCCCACCCCAACACTTTTGATGAGAAGGCCAGCACATGTCTCACGTTCGTGTTGCACAGCATCAAATATCTTGCCATCCTGACCACTCACTCACTGTACTACCATCGCTGGTGAGGGAGCGATACGGTATACGGCACGCCAATTCCACGTTTCTTCTGCCTTCTGCCAAGCTCTTTACTATTCTTGGCAAGGATACTTCACTCTGCATGGTGCCAAGAGGTTCTATCAATGATCAAAGCGCGGTCCAGTAAACATGGACGGGACTCGTCTTCACCTGGTGGTCATGGGAGCTGTGGCTTGCCGCACATGAGCATTTCTCTGCAGTAATTCATTAATTCGAGAGGTCCAGGCGACGCCATATCTCTGACAGGAAACAGACAAGAGAGACCTCACTGGCCTCGGAAGCTGATGGACGACAGACACCCAACAGAACAGATGGAGGACTGTTGACCTACGCGGCCAAGGCTGCTGCTGCTGTAAGCTCTATCGTGGGGCTCGTGGGTCTCATCGAGGTGACATCCCGCCTGTGTCAGTTCTCTAGTGTCCGTGTCACCAACCCTATCGAGCCTTTTCTAGTGGGGGGTTCGGGACGCGAGAGCCCTGTTGGAGCACTAAATGCGGCAACGTGCCAAGTTAACAGGCACTGCCGTACCACGCAGCACATCCCATCCCCCCCCCGGTCCATTGTACAGTAACAGCATCAGCCACCACTGGCTCACTAGTAGTGGTCATTGCACCTTCCCCCCCCCCCCCGGTCCCGGGCTTTCCACTATAAGGTTCCAACGGCCCTCAGCTCTTTCCTTCTCCCATGGAAATGCCCTCCAGGCTCCTCACCACTCTTCTGTTTCTCCTTGCCTGAGCGGCAACTTACTGGTCTGGCGGGGATTTATTCACCTTGCAACCCCGTTCAAGACCCTCGAAGCTGGTGCTTTCGAGAGAGGCTGGCGATCATGGCCCTGAGCCCTGAGCAACGTGGTGGCGGCGACTTGAAGACGGAGACAGCTTCCCTTTTCTCTCTACTCACAAACGCCCTCGTGCTCTCACACGTTGTTGACTACCTACCCATCGCCGACACGCTGAATCTGGCGGCGGCTTCCAGGACCCTCCAGGGCCTGGTATGCCAGACACCACACGTGGTGCGCCATCTCGACCTCAGCCTGATCAAGTCTCTGCGAGAGCCCGGGCATGAGCACATGGGGGTGAGAAAAATTCCGGCACGTCAGGTTGACGTTAGGCGTCATGAGGCCGACCTGGAGCTCAAGTATGTCCTGTACAGGCCTGCCCTTGTTTGTAGTGATGCCTGTTGATTCTGGTTGTGTCGGAACAGCACCTGTGGGCGGTTGAGGAATGCCCTCGAGACACTGCGCGGCCGTGGCTTGTTGCGCCAGGTTTCCACGCTGGTCCTTGACGGCCTGACCGTGACGGCGAGCCTGGTTCACGACATCATCTCTGACTCTTCTTTTCCTGTGCGCATCCTATCCTTGCGCCAGGTCTGCGGCCTCGACGAGAAAAAGCTCTGCACGATGCTCCAGGCGCTGGTTCGTCCCAGCGGACCCGCGGGTCCGCTGCAGCTGCAGGGGCTGTACATCTTTGGCACAAGGCAGACGAATCAGTTGCCGGTCGACGCAAGTGCACAGGATAATAACCATACCGAGGGGTGGCAGGGCATGGTCGTCATGGGTCAGCCACAGCAGAGGAGACGCCCTGTGATTCTTGGTAACAGACTTGAAGTTGATCCTGAGATGGACGATGCTCACGCGTGGTACGCCAGGAAAGGAGTCACCGCTCTGTCAGGCCCAATCGACGGTACATGGGCTTCGACCATACTGGCCTGTGCAGGAGCCATCTCGTTTGACTCGGTCCTGTGTCGGGGCCCCGCGCATACCAACTCGCCTGCATACGGGACGATCGACATGGCCAGCAACGTTCCCGCCTGGCCAACGCTCACACCTGAGCAGTCGCGGGAGCCCTTTGTCGCGGTGCGTTCTATGGGTGGCTGTGCAACCTGTGGCTCTGCACCCGAAGGCTGGACCGTCTGGGGCGATTTTGCTGGCGCGGGCGCCGACGACGAGACATGTCGCTTCCCCTTGCTCGGGCCACCGCCAGTGCATTCCTCCACCATCAGAGCGGCCAAGTGCCCAGATGGCTCCCAGGTGGCGCCTTCACAGCATGGTCTTGGGAGTGACACGCAGCCGAAACGCTTCATCGCCCGCTGTGCCCGGTGCGTCCAAAACCGATGCTGCCAGACCTGCGGCAGTTGGTGGTGCGAGAAGTGCTACACCCTGGCGCCCAAGAGCTCCGCGCTGACTAGTAACCCCAACCAAAACGAGGTACGAGACGGTCCCTGTTATCGTGTGCACGTTGGCCGCCCGGAAACCTGCTGACATGATTCTTCTCCCTTCCGCAGGCCCAACTAAGTCGCGATTGTTGGGACTGCGGCATTCAGGTACGATCCCGTTGTCTCTCGACTAGTTGCTCACATTTGAAGCTGACCCCTTCCTGACAGTGCCGCTCCTGCATCAAGGCGAGAGAGCGCATCTGCAAGGCCTGCAACCTTGGGTATTGTAGCCTTCACATTGTTGGACACATGCAAAGTAGGTGTGACTGTAAGTGGTCCGGTGGCCACCGTTCTCGCTCCCGCTAATTCCCTCCCCTTGTCTCCAGGGTGCTCTTCAAGCAGCCGTCGCAGGGAGCCCGTCATGATGTTTGGCTGGCGCCATGGATGAGTGAACGACAAGCGGAATGAACCTGCTGGCTCGGAGTATGGGACCTACGAAGTTACGAATTGGCGCTGGAAAGTTTTCACAGATACTCACAGGGCGGCTTGTACCTTGCTCAAAGGTGAAGGGCGAGAGATCAACTTGCCAGTGATCAATCTAATCTATACTCTCTATCTCACCGTGTTCCTTACGTAACACTGGGAATCATGGCGGTCGTAAATGTCCCCTCAACATGCAGCCTCTCAATTGTGCACGCTCATCACTGACTATGTTCCTCCTGGCCCTTCAGCCAACAGCTCGGGAGGGGGACCCTCCTTGATCACCCGCCCTTCGGCCATCACCAGCACTCTATCAAAGCCCGCCACAGACTCGAGGCTATGCGTCACGGCCACCAGCGTGTAGCCCTTGAAGACACTCTCGATCACCCTCATGATAGTCTTCTCCGTCTTCCTGTCTACGTTGGCCGTGATCTCGTCGAGCAGTACAACGCCACCGAGGCTCCCTTGCTTCTCGCGGAATCGTGCACGCAGGACAGCAACAGCCAGACTGAACAGCTGCCTCTGACCCTGACTCAGCATCTCCCTGCCAATCTCTGCGTGGATTCCACCAGCGGCCTCAACAGTTCCGAGCAGGTCGACCTCTGCCAAAGCCGCCAGGCACTCCCCCTCTGTACTCTGTGAGTACGGGTCCAGAGCAAGTTTGCATGTCCGTCCTACCGCCAAAGTGGATACCATATCCTGTGGTATGGCTATGATCCTCTGGCGGAGGGTGTCTCGGTGGATACGGTGGAGTGGCAGGCCGTCGATGGTGATGTTGTTCTCGGTTTCAGGAGTCGGGTCGAGCAGGCGCAGCAGCAAGAGGATCAGCGAGGACTTTCCGCTGCCTGTCCTTCCCACGATCGCGACCTTCTCGCCGGCAGCGAACTTCACCGACACCCCCCTCAGCGCCAGACTCACATCCTCCGCATCATCCCTGTAGCCTTCCGGCGCATACGAGGCATCCGCCCGCTCGATTACGATCTGACCCCTGGCCGGCCACGCCCCGTCGGGTCTCAGATCCTCCCCAGCACTCTCCTCCTCCTTTCCTGCCCTCTCGCCAAAGTCCTTCAGCCTCTTCACGGCGCCCAGGCTCATCTCCAGCTGCACCCAGCACTGCACGACAGTGTTGAGCCAGTCACCCAGCGACATGAGCGCCACGAGCCCCGCGCCCACGAGCCCTGCGCCGCGGCCCCGTGCTGCCGCCAGCGCCGTGAAGGCCACCGCGACAGCCGCGACCACGAGCTTCATCACGAGGCTGAGCCACACGCCCATGGCCTGCCGCAGGTACAACGGCCTCAGCGCGTCGTCCAGGTGCCGGCGGTTCTGCGCCGCATACGCGGCGGCCCAGCCCATCGCGCGGATCGAAGCGATGCCACGCACGGCGTCGGCGAACTGGGCGTACAGGGGCGATTTGTTCTCGAGCTCCAGGAGGCGCAGCTGGCGCGAGGTCCGCAGGTAGTACCTGGTGACGGCACCGAGGGCAGCGGCGACAAAAGGATAGGCCAGCAGGATCGGAGGCGTGCCGATGGTGACGACGAGGGCCTGGCCGAGGAGCAGGCACGCGACGACGAAGGTGTTCATGACCAGGGCCGGGAGGGTGGTGTCGACGAGGTTCATGTCCTGCGAGAAGTAACTCACAATCACCCCGGCGTCGGTATTCGTGAGGTAGCGCAGCGGGGCGTGCATCAGCGCGGTCACGGCGCGGCGGTGGAGCACGGAGCCTGAGGTTCTGGCCATGCCGACGAGGATAATAGCGACATAGGCACAGAGGCTTGTCAGCGCCAGGCTGTTGATGGCGGCGTAGATGCCGAGATAGAAGGCGTTGATGCGGCTGCGCGGGCCGGGGATGGCAAAGGTGTTCTCGGCCCAGGTCTTGAGCCATACTGCGCCTGCGTTTGCGAAGAAGCCGAACAAGAGACCTGTCGTGACGGCGGTGACGATCAGTGGCATGCCGAAGGATGAGAAGTAGTGGACATAGATGTCTGCCCCGTTCAGCGCGCGAGAGGGGTCCTCTTCGCGGTCTTCCTTGATCTCCTGGCTCTCAGCAGCGGGGACCTCGTCCTCGTCCTGCTTTCCTTGGTCCTCCTCTCCCAGATTCAGCGTCACCTCTCGGTCTTGGAGTACCTCCTCGGGGCCGCCTTGATGGCGGACCCGACCATCTGTGCTCAGGGCGATCACACGCTGGGCCAGGGACAGATACCGGACGGAGTGCGTAACCCAGACGACGGTGGCTTGTCTGCGAGTGAGAAACCCGCCGGGCCCCAACAGGCGCCGCACGATCCCATCAGCAGTCGCCCTGTCCAGACCTACGGTGAAATCGTCCAAGATATACGTGTCGGTGTTCAGGTACAGAGCGCGCGCGAGGGCGACCCTTTGCTTCTGACCGCCGCTCAGAGTGACGCCTCCGCTGCCGACCTCAGTCGCGTCTCCCTTTGGCAAGTTTCGAAGGTCGGCTTTGAGAAGCACAGCGTCTAGTACCTGGTCGTATAGCTCACCATCGAAGGTGTCGAACCCGATGATATTGGACCTAATGGTCCCGTTCACGAGGAAGGCTGTCTGGTCACAGTATCCAACCCGCCGCCGCCGCTGGTGGAATATGACGGTCCCTTGGGTAAACGTAGCTTCGCCCAGGAGCGCCTTGCACAGCGTTGATTTTCCAGACGCCACTGGGCCCGTGACGACGGTGATTTGCGATGTAGGAATGATCAAGTTCAAGTCGTGAAGCTGCCACTTGTCCTGCACCCAGCCCACCTTCAACTTATCGAGCGTGATCGCTGCACGATCTCGCTCACCGCCAACATCCGACGACGACGACGACGACAACGACGACGACAACGACGACGACGACGATATTTCTTCAAACACTCGGTAGTCCGTGCGCTCCTCCCGGTCCAGGAACTCCTGAACACGGCTCAGGCTCGTAACCGCGGTCATCATGAACGGCACCCTCTGGAACAGCTGACTCAGGGGCGCAGTGATCAGCCGCAGATACGACAAGCTCGCAAATATCTGTGCCATGCCCGGCCGCCTCCCGGCAGCCAGCGCAAATGTGGCCACAGGGACCAGGAACTCGGGCGCAAAGGCGTTGAGGATGGAAAAGACCGTGATCAGGCGGTACGAGGTGCCAGCATGAATCTCCTGCTCCCTCGCGTCCTGCAGCGAGGCCGCCGTGGCCTCGGCCAGACCTGCGATCTTGATAGGCTTCATGCTCGACACCACCGCGCTCGTCAGCGTCACCCTGCCCTCGGTGTGCGACGTCCACCTGGCGATCCTCTGCCCCGCGAGGCTGCTGATCCAGGTCGTCAGGAGCGCGCAGAGCACGACCCCAGCGATGGGGGCCACGAAGGCAGGGCCGAGCTGGTGCTGCAGGAGCCAGGATGCGAGGGCCACCTCGAGCGTGTTGGCCCAGATCTCGTGGATGGCCCGCAGGCCCTCGTCGATGCGCTCTATGTCTGTGCTCATGAGGGTCAGGACGGCCGTGTCCAGGTGCGCGGGCGGGAGCCGGGTGGATTTTTGGAAGACGGCGGTTGCGAGCGCGCTGCGGATCTTGGTGAAGGCGCGGTTGTTGAGGTAGTCGAAGGATGTGGTTGACAGGGCGATGCCGCCGTATATGCAGATGCTGGCCAGGACCAGGGCAGGCTTGGTGGTGTCGTCGTCGTCGTCGTCGTCGTCGTCATTGTCGTAAACGACGATTGAAGAGGGATCCTCCTGCAGGTAGTTGACGAGTCTCTGGATGAAGAAGGGTTGACAGAAGGAGAAGACGAGCACGGCGACACGGCTGGGGACGGGAATGAAAAGAGAACGCCAGAAGGATCTGACTAGTGCAGTGATCAGCCATCGCCGCGACACAGAGTCCTTGTCGCCCTGCCATCTTTGGTTGAAGCCTCTCGACACTGCATCCGCCGAGAGCTGGGTGTCGAGAGGGTACAGGTCCTCCGTGTCGAGGATCTTGCGGTTGCCCAGGCGGATCAGAGGATTGAGCCACGATACCAGCGCCAGTGAGAAGAGGCCGCTTGTTTCTTCGGGGCTGATCTCTTGTGTCTCTGCTCTGAGCGGGTGTTTCTTTGGCACGGCCTCTAGGCTCGCAATGACTGTCATGAGGACGAGACTGATGGTGAACAAGAGGGTGTAGGCATCGCTGCCAAACACCAGCCAAGCTGTTCGCGCCCTGATGGTCCCTAGGCATAGTGACAGGATGAGGTATGCGTTCAGCAAGAGTGATGTTCTCAGTTGCCTTGTATGCTCGTAGGATGACAGAATACTCATGGGACCAACAGACAGGCTGGACACTGCCGCAGATGCGACCCTCCAGTGGTAGAAAGGAGCGTGGAGCCTCAAAATTGTGAAAAGAATAGCCACATTGACAATGCCCAGCGCAAAGATAATAGCCTAAGTACGTTGTCGTTAGACATGAATTACATCGCTTCGCTGAAGAGAAGGTATAAAAAGTTTGAATAACAAAAAACATTATCTTACAAGCTTGCTGGCTCTGAGAGCGGACTCCTTGATGATATCCTCCGACTGCCTCTTTCTCAAGGACAGTATTCGAAAGAATGCGAAGACGATGAATAGAGACGATGGAACAACAGCTAAAACACTCTCTTCAAACAACAATGTAAAGTCGAGTCCTCTTGGGCAGTCCTGCACCAGTGGACCGAAGCTCCAATCGTCGGAGCATGTCGTTGGGTTGGATGCGTTGTGCAGCGTGTTGCCCAGGGCGGCGAGAGTGTGCTGGGATAGCCTGACCAAGTCACCATTTGGCAATGCCCAGTTATCCATGGTGAATTGGTGTTGGCTCTGAGCAACAGATTTGGAAAGAGTCTACACCTGAAGGGTTCATATCCTCCCTATAATATAATATTTATTCACTCATAAAACGCGTGTGTACTTGTTGCCTATCTACCATCATTGTATGCAGTCAATCGCTTAGAGTTAATTGATAAAATCGGCTTTTGATAGAGAATTAACTTGCAACATGATGTGAGCGTCAGAGACACGGTAATTACCAGGCACCATGATGGCGCGTCTTTTGTCGGCGAGCTAGATTGGGCAGTCGAGGCGTCTTATTGTAGTGGTGGTTCGTCAGCATACTTACTGCCTGCGCAAAAGGATCCGATATTAAACTCGAGGGAAGTTGTTTTGAATCTGTACGCCTCAGACGATGCATCCTCATAATCATTGAGCCCCCTACGGGCCCCGCTCGCTTCTAATCAGGCTTATTTTCGTGCTTTGATCGAGATCTTGCACTTGACAAATATACGACTTGGCCAATGCCGAATGCGTCGAGGAGGAATGATAGCCTGAGCAGCTCACCAAAAGGCACTTACATCAAGACTGGCTTGCTGGTTTACTCTTTTGTGCCTCCTTCTGACCTTTTTCTTTGGATTTTCCTCTCCTTGGGTTTCTTATTTAATCAATTCATTTGAGCATATCTTACCCAAGTAAACATTGCTTATAGTTACCATAAGCCAAGTAAAAAACAACAGGAGGTGATGAACAAGGCAACATGTTGCTTGACTTTTTAAATTTTTTTCTTCCCCTTCTTCTTTTCCCAGGCTTTTGCAGCCTTGCCAACCAAGGGCTGTTGGAATGGGTAAAAATGACACTGGAACAACTCAGATTCCTTAGAGTATCTTCTACTCGTCCTCATTATGGAAACAGGGCAACTAATACAGGCTCATTTTGACCACATAATCATCTGTGACCTTAGATTGACAGCCTCTTTAGAATGTATCCTTGCGACCAGGTAGGTAATAAATACCAGTGACTTCATAAGACCTTCAGGTCTTCAACAACACTGCGATCTCCTTTCATGTTGATGGCATAGTTCCGTGTTGTAGAACCCCTCAGCCGGGTCTACATCTTCACACCAAACTGGATCATAATTGTACTGAGTAGGAATCTTTTCATCTCAAGGAAACACCACATTGTCACCTGGACACATATGAAATTTCCGAAGTTTTCCCTGGACCCCTTCTCCTTCTGTGCTGTTTGAATTGAGGCTAAATCCTCTGACAGGGACTGCTCTTGCTGGTGATCCTATAACCGGCTCTTACACCACCGAAATAATCAAGTCTCGTCTGGCTTACACGGGAAGATCTGCCGTTAATCCCTAGTGCATGTGCAGCAGACCTATAGGTGTTAATATTACTGCATTATTGATTTATATATCCTAGGCTGAGAGTCTCGACCGCTTCGAAATCCCCTTTCAGACTCATTTCCTGATTATCATGGATCTTCCAAGATCATATGCTACTTCACATCACTCCAAGACCCCCTATTTATGATCACACTCACACATGCATACACATACACTCACACACCACCACTCCGCTAGTAATACGATGCCCTCGCCAGACGAATCTGCCCGCTCTCCTCGTCTCCTCGGCCCGACCGAGGATGGAGACCGCTACGAGCTCACCAGCCCGACAGCCCTCCCCAAGGCCGGCGGCTTCCTCTGGAACAAGAAGATGATGATCCACCTCACCTGCCGCGGCCACGCCACCGCGCAGTTCATGCAGCCCGAGCCGGCCAAGTACTCGCACGCGCCCAACATCGAGGCCAGGACGTTCATGCAGCCGGAGCAGAACTACTACGTCCACCACCCGGGCCGCTTCGTGTATGTCAAGGACGAGGAGACGGGGCGGGTGTTTTCTGCGCCCCATGAGCCCGTGCGGGCCCGGCCGGAGCGATTTGTGTTTTCTGTGGGGAAGAGCGATGTCTCCTGGACGGTCGAGGGCCTGGACGGGATAAGGGTGGAGATGGTGTTGACGCTGCCGCCGCATGATGTGGTTGAGCTGTGGACTGTGAGGGTCACGAATGCTTCGTCGTCGTCTTCTTCTTCACCTCGTGGGAGGAAGATTAGTATCTATCCTTACTTTACGATTGGGTATATGTCGTGGATGAACCAGGGCGCAGAGTACAGAGAGGACCTGGTTGGGATCGTTGCGAGCAGCGTGACGCCGTACCAAAAGGCAGAGGACTATTTCAAGAACAAGAAGCTCAAGGACAAGACGTATTTTCTCTGCAGCGTCCCGCCGACCTCGTGGGAAGCCCGGCAGGAGGCCTTCGAAGGGGAAGGCGGCCTCCACGCGCCCTCCGCAATCTCCGATGCCTCAGAGCTGCAGAGAAGCGACGCGCGGTACGAGACACCCGCGGCGGCTGTACAGTACCGTCTTGACCTTGCGCCCGGGCAGAGCCAGACATACCGCTTCCTGTTCGGCCCGGCCCTGGACGACGCCGAGATCCAGACCCTGAGGAGCAAGTACCTTTCCGAGGACGGCTTCGCGACAGCCTCCAGCGCGTTCCAGGCCTACATCCGCGAGGGCACAGGCTGTCTCCGCATCCGCACACCGGATCCCCACCTCGACGACTTTGTCAACAACTGGCTCCCGCGACAGGTGTTTTACCACGGCGACGTGAACCGCCTGACGACGGACCCGCAGACGCGCAACTATCTCCAGGACAACATGGGCATGGCGTACATCCAGCCGTCTGTAGCCCGCAGGGCCATCGTGACAGCCCTGTCGCAGCAGGAGAAAACAGGCGCCATGCCGGACGGCATCCTGCTTCGCCCTGGCGCGGAGCTCAAGTACATCAACCAGGTCCCGCACACGGACCACTGCGTCTGGCTACCGATTGCCCTCGAGGTGTACCTAAACGAGACGGCTGACTTCGAGCTGCTCGGCGAGAGTATCGCAGATGCACATGGGAACACCCTGACCGTGCTGGAGCGCATGTGCCGCGCCATGGACTGGCTGCTCTCAGACAACGCTCGAGATCACCGCGGTCTGAGTTATATAGCCCAGGGTGACTGGTGCGACCCGATGAACATGGTCGGGCTCAAGGGGAAAGGCGTGTCTGGCTGGCTGACCGTGGCAACGGGATACGCGTCAAAGCTCTGGGCGGTTCTCTGCTCGCAGGCTGGCAGGGCAGACCTGGCTGTGAGATATACAGAGGGGGCAAAGGAGGTGAATGAGGCTGCCAACAAGTACCTCTGGGACGGAGAGTGGTTCGCGCGTGGCATCACGGACGATGGGGTGTCGTTTGGTGTGAAGGACGACGCCGAGGGGAGGATCTGGCTGAACCCACAAGCCTGGTCGATCTTGGGGGGCGCTGCTGCTGCGGATGAGATGCAGGTTGACAAGATGTTGTCGCGCGTGGACGAGATGCTGGGAACGCCATACGGCGTGCTGATGTTCTGGCCTCCTTTCAGCGGGATGCGGGACGACATTGGGCGGGTGACGCAGAAGTTCCCCGGCCAAGGCGAGAACGGCGCCGTGTATAATCATGCTGCGGCGTTTTACATCCATGCCCTGTACAGAATCGGGCAGGCGGATCGTGCTTATCAGCTGCTCAAGCAGATGCTGCCTGGGCCGGGCGGGGAGGACTATGTGCGCAGGGGACAGCTGCCGGTGTATATCCCGAACTACTACCGAGGTGGGTGGAAAGAATTCCCAGACAGGGCGGGACGGTCCAGTCAGCTGTTCAATACCGGGACCGTGTCGTGGGTGTATCGGAGCTTCATCGAGGGTCTCTGTGGCCTTCGTGGTGATGCTGAAGGGCTGCGGGTGGAACCACAGCTGCCGTCAGATTGGGAGGGTATGAGGGTGGAACGGTCGTTCCGTGGGGCTCACTTCCACGTGGATCTCCGGCGCGGTGATGTGAAGACCGTCGAGGTCTTGTTGGATGGTCAAAGGTTGCCCAAAGCCCATATCACCAACGTCCAGGCTGGAAAAGAGTATCAGGTCTTGGTCACAGTACCACATGAATAGAGACACATGTTGTGGGAAAAGGCGGCGGGATCATGCCGAAAGCATTTACAGCTCTTCTTCTTTCTTTTTCTTTTATTCTTCTTTCCCTTCCTCCCCCTTTCCTTAATCAAGATTTGAACAGGTTAAAAACTTGGAAAGTAAGACATAGACAAGGGCCTAGTCCCACCTAAGGATCGGTTTGATTACCTGGGCAGTTCTGTCAGTCATGCATGCTCCGAGAACGCCAAGGTATTATCTGAGAAGTGGTTGTTTTGGTACCTTTCCCTCGCTCATATCCTGCAAGGCTTTTTTGAAATCTTTGATCGAGTAGACTTTACAGATCTTATCGATGGGAAACCTACCATTCTGATGGAGCTTGATAAGTTCTGGAAGAAACTGTCATGGGGGAAAGGGAAAAAAAAAAGGATGTCAGCATACAAATGCAGCAGGCTGCATAATTGTGTCTACGTTAGAAAGGGATGTCAAACCTCAGATGGCGTCGACTGTCCTTCTATGACGGACCGAAACGTCTTGTTGTCCAAAAAGAAGGGGAGGGCATCAAGAGTGATTTGGCAACCCGGTGGAGGCACACCCACAGAGACAGCCGTCCCACCGTAGCCGACGCAGTCCAGAGCAGCCTGGAGAGCACGAGGGTTGCCGCTGCAGTCGATGGCAACATCTCCGCCGCCGCCCGTGATCTCCTTGAGCCGAGAGACAAGACCGCCGCCCTCCTTGGCGGCGTTGAGGGTATGGGTGGCGCCGAACTCGGCCGCCAGCGCCAGCTTGCTGTCGAGAACATCCACGCCGACCAGCTGCCTCACCTCGAGATGCGCAGCAGCCATCAGGGCCGCGAGCCCCACGCTCCCCAGGCCGAAGATGACCACACGCGCACCCTTTGTCGGTTTGACGGCGTTCAGGACAGTGCCGGCGCCGGTCTGGAAACCACAGCCCAGCGGTGCATAGCAAGGGAGCATGTCCGGCACGGGGCACTTGACGACGCTGAAGCCCTCGACAACCGACAGCCGCGCAAAGGAGGAGTGGCCGAAGAACTGACCACGGACCGCCGTACCGGCATCGTCTCGGAGCCTGGCAGGGGTGCTCCCGTCCTGGAGCCTCACGCCCCTGAAGTTGAGGCTGTTGTGCAGCATGCAGAAGGTGGGGCGTCCCTCGAGGCATGGCGTGCACTTCTGGCAGGTGGTCCAGGACAGGAGGACCTGGTCGCCCACCTGGAGGGATTTATCCTTTACGTCCGCCCCGATGGCCCTGACGATGCCTGCGCCTTCGTGGCCGAGGATGACAGGATACTCTGGGATGGGCAGCTCGCCAGTCTGTACAACAATGTCCTGGTTTCGTGCCGTCAGTAAGTTATCCTCAAGAGTAGAAGAAAGAAGATGGGGAAGAGAGAGAGAGAGGGGTTGGTATACTCATATACTAGTTAACTCACTGTGTGGCAGATGCCTGAATACTTCATCTCGACCAGGACCTCATTTCCCCTGACCTCGTCCAGGACAATGGGAACAAGCTTAAAGTCATCTCCAGGAGCAGCCACAACGAGGGCCTCAGTCTCAATATTTGTAGGGGACATATTTGTGTGATGAATGTAACCTCTTGGTGATTATCTGCTGGTAAGAGAGAAGAAGAAGAAAACAAAATTAAATATCCAAGTCCTGTTCTCTTGTTGATTTTCCTAAACACCTTGTCTGAAAAAGAGGAGGAGGAGGAGGAGGAGGGGGAAAATCCCAGGCCGGGGGCCAGCGGGGGAGAGTTTCAAAGTGTCAAATATATGTATGTGCTTGAATATTGGCACATCACCTTGCCGACGATCCCTTCCCTCCCCTTCCCTCCCCGCATATTGACTTGCCAGGGCCATCATGCGGGGTCATGAATCAACTGTGTGATAGCCATCTTGGAATCTCAACAAAAAGTTTGTTCCTGAGCCAAGAACTGGGAGCAGCAGCACCAGATCACGAGGTTGCACTGATATACCGGCACTTTTTAGGTTCACTAAGTTGCTCGCTAATGCGTTCGGCTTTCCCCATCCATTTGTCTCCGACTGGTGAGTTTGTGGGGAGGAGGGGGGGGGTTCTTGAGGGGCCGAAGATGCCCCTCTATGGAGAGAACTAGCCATTCATAGAATGAACAAAAAAAAAAGAGGGGAAGGAAGAAGAACAAAAAGTCTTGTTGCCAGGCTTGGGGATGGGTAAACTGTGGTGGTGAGAAGAAGAGGTTTGGGTGGGAGGGGAGAGAGAGTGGTAGGATCATCAGGATGGAATGGTGGTGGAAGTTGTGTCTTCCTACCCACTGAAATATGCTGACTAAGTAAATACTTAAGTACTCGAGTGTGAGTGTGTCGCAGCTTCCCTTCACTCTCTAACCCCATTTTTCTCAGGACAAACGGCAGCTTCGATGCCAACACGGTCCTCACCCCCCTCCTTCCTAACAAATTAGCCTGGACTTTTTGTCTTTTCTTGCGACCAAAGTGCAGCCAGCTTTCAAGTATCGACACATTTTCTCTCCTCTTCACTCCCCTTCGACACATATAAATAATCCCATATACACATATATCTCTCTCACATCGAACCTCTCCACAAATTTCGACACGCCTTTGCAGTTCATCCTTTCGTTTATTCATTCCATCTAACCCCTCCATCACACACGACACCAGCAACCATGGACGACCAGTTCGGTGGACGCACTGATGATGACCTCTTTGCTGATGAGTTCGAGCCGGTCGAGGATCAATATGGAGCACCACCAGCACCACCAGCAGCAGCAGCAGCAGCAGTTGAACCAGCATCTGCTCCTGCTCCAGTGCCAACTGCTGCACCATCTGCACCATCTGCACCAGCTGCTGCAGTTCCAGCTCCATCCTTCTCCTCCTCCTCCTCCTCCTCCACCCCTCAACCTCTTGCGCCCGAGACCCAACAGCCCCCAAGCATCCAGACTGCCAGCGCTGCTGCTGCTGCTCCTCCCCCTACCAGCTCTGTGACCTCTCCAAATGGCGCCCCCAAGGGTCTTCTACAATCCCGACATGCCACCCAGGCACCACCTCCCTCTACACCTCGTGCTCCTCGGAACCACAAGCCCAGTCACGCCCACAACAATGCCAACAATGCCAACAACAACAACAACAACAACAACAATAACAATGTGGACCCGAACAGCGCCCCCAAACCATCGAGCCCCGCGTCTCATCCCCCCAAGGCAGATCACAATGCCAATAACAACACCGAGCGCCGCCGCCACGGATCTAAGCCAGGCTCCGACGCGCGCATGTCCTCGGGTTCCAACCCTAGGACCAAACCCACCGAAGACGAGCTTGCCGAGAAGATGAGGAAGATGGCCGTCCTGAACGCCGAGCGTGCCGCCAAGTTCAGGCAGCAGGAGCAGGACAGGCAGTCTCACGAGATCGCCGTCGAGAAGGCCACCGAGGACGCCAAGAAGCGCCGCGCCGAAGAGGCCGAGCGCAGGAAGCGCGAGGCTGTGGACCGCAGGCAGATGGACGACGAGCGCGAGCGGAACCGGGAGCGCAAGCTCAGGGCCATGGAGGCCAAGGCCGGCGGCTCGTGGGACGAGGGCAAGGAGGAGCGAGCTGTGGAGGAGGAGAGGAAGAGGGGCGGCTATAACTTCCGCGGCGCCAACGGAGGCGTCCGCACCTCTGCGCCGAACCGGGGTGGTGGTCTGTCGGGCAGCAGGTTTGCTGTGACTGATGATACAGACTTTATGACCAGCGGCCGGGGAGGACGCGGCAGGGAGAGGGGTGGGAGGGGGCGTGGAGGTCGTGGAGGTCGTGGAGGCTTCAGCGCCAGGGAGGATGACTTGGACGCGTCGCCACAGCAGGCTGGACACCCTCCGGCCGCACCATCCAAGGAACCCGTCCTGAAGACCGAGGACTTCCCAGCGCTGCCCACCTCGTCGGCCCCGAAGGAAAAGAAGGCCGAGAACACAATCAAGGCAGATCTCACCTCCCCGCTCTCACCTCTGGGAAAGTGGGACGAGGAGATGGAGTCTCAAGACGAAAAGAACGCCGCCGCTCAGTCCTAGGTGGATCACAGGCGGCGCTGCTTCTCTCATAACAGCGGCGCGTAACATGGTTTCAAAAGGAACCAGCATGATCATGCGAGGCGTGGAAAAAAAAAAAGAAAAAAAAAAGAATGAAAAGAAGAAGAGAAGACAGAAAAGAAAGGAAAAGAAAAGGAGGGGGCAATAGTTACTTGGCAAAGTTAGGCGGAATGATCGTTGGGCATCTGTGGGCTCAGCTCCATTTTGTCTATTTTCACGATGGGATGAACCAGGATACCAGAGATACACACATACATACGGGGGTCATCATCGTATATCAGTAATTTCTGGTAGCAGTCTAGTAAAATTTTGCGTACCAGCGGACACAGTATATGCGAAGAGTAGTGAGAAGTGGTCAAATGCTGATTGACTCTTTGGTGAGATGTTAAAATCCCCTTGGGCTGTACTGACTGACTCTACCTGCTTGCTCTATACATTGGGATGTCCTGGCGCCGGGCAAATCTGTCATTGCGTCGCACAAGTGACTTCTTGATTTGTTTAGCAGCCTTTCGATACACCCTTTTGTGGTATCAATAAAAGATAAGATGGGAGATCGTGTCTGCATTTCCCCCAAACCAGAACGCCCAGGACGCCTACAATCCTCCGACGCCAACCTATTTTTTTTCTTTCTTTCTCTTTTCCCCTTCAAACGTCCCTTCGGTATCTCATCGTCTTTGCTTTGTTGTTTCGAGACCGCCTCTTGTCCTTGCGCCAAAGCTGCTCGGCGCAGGCAAGACAGACGGCCGACATGTTCAGGCCCACGCCTCTCGGCAAACTGCCACATCCCGTGCCTGGCCGTCGGTAGACTCCCATTTTTGGTCTCATCGATGGTCGGGCGGGGTGACTGGGTAGGCGTCGGCAAGGCAGTGAATTGTTTGACCCCATAGTGAGGTCAGATTTGGTTGACGAGGCTTGGAGGCGTCCGGAAGAGATGCCCAGTGTGTGTGTGTGTGTGTGTGTCCTCGGGAACTTTTTGGGGGAGGGGAGGTGGGGGAGGTGGGGGGCTCACGAGCTGGTGGTGGTGGTCATGGACCCTGAGCTCAACCAGAGACCACAGTCAAGTGATTCAAGCTCTACCAGCCGCCACGAAACCGGCCACGACCTCCTCTGTACCCTCCACCGCCACGAGGGCCCCTTGGTCCACGTCCCCAATCACCGCCTCCGGGACCGGTAGGCACACCACCCATATCCATATCGTCACCACCACCACCACCACCCATAGGGCCGCCGCCGCCGCCGCCGCCACCCATCATCGGTCCTCTTGACCGTCCCCTCATCTCCTTGGGGAAGGACTCGTAGGTCTTGCGCATCTGTGCATAGCCGAGGTGCATCTTCCCGTAAAAGTGATCAGCCAGCCTCCTGTCGTTGTCCAGCCGCGACAGGTAGGCGCCGCACACGTCGCATACCTGCAGCTTCTGGTGCCCGCTCGGCCCGCTGGTGTCGCTCAGCGCCTTGAGCTCCTTCTCGCGCTCCACCTTCTGCTGCATGGCCTGGCGCACGCGGAAGAACTCGTCGTAGGCGCGCCCGACCTCGCCCAGCTCGCCCAGGACCTCGACCTCGAGCAGGCCGTTGCTGATGCTCGCCGCCAGGTCGCCGATGGCCTTGAGCAGCACGTTGGTCTGCCGGATCTCGTCGGGCGTCTTCTCCAGCCGCCGCTGGGCCACGTCGATGCGCCGGTTGCACTCGTCAATGTACTTTTGCAGGTCGCGCATGTAGTCGTACTCGAACCCGTGCCGCCGCCGCTCCGCCTCGGGGAGGGCCTCGTACTCGGCCTTGAGCGCCTCCGAGTGGATCTTGGCACAGGGGCCCAGGTCCTGCTTGGTGTTGGTGAAGAGGTCGTGTGGGCACGTGCCTGCGATGTAGGACCGGCAGGCCTTTGGGTCGGTGAGGGAGATATGGGAGGAGCGCGCTGCTATGCCGCCGCCCATGAGCTGCTCTGGAAAGAGGAGGTCAATGTCAGTGTCATCCTGCGCATGTATCTCTCGGTTTTTCTTTTGGGGGGGGGAGGGGGTGGGAAGCGTACCAAGCAGTTTTCTCTGCTCTGCCGCCATATTTTCAAGGTCGCGCGCTCTTCCGACAGTCTAAACGAGGAAATGTCTTTCTGGAATATGCAACAAGACGAGGTTAAGGATTTGTCTTTGAAAAAGGGACGAAAGCGTAGTTTGAAGTGGCATGTAAAGGGTGGCAGTGGGGGGTGGCGACCGGCAAAGAGAAGTTGCTTGTCCGTCAAGTCGCGGTTTGTTCAGCGTTGAGGCTCAAACTTAGCGCACCCATCCACCCTGTCCGCCTGTCTTGCTCGCTGTAGTGGCCGTGTAGACCCCCCCGTGACCCCCTGTGACCCCTGCGCCTGCGTCCCTTGTCTTCCCCAGGTTTGTAGTGGTTTAGGCTCCCACGTTACGCTCCAGAGAGAGACGCAAACAGTTATCCCACATTCATCCTCCTGACGGCGACGCAGCTCCCAAGCGCAGATGGACGGTCCATAGCCCACGATGCGGCATCAATTGACCCTCCTTTTTGCTGTGCTCTGTTCCCTCGTGATACCTATATCCTCCGCGTCCGACTACCATGAACAGCTGGTCCTGAAGCCGCTGCCCTTGTCCGCCGTGCTCGCCAGCTTCAACTTCCGGTCCAACACCACCGTCTCCGAGTTCGAGGCGCATAACTTTCGGTTCTTTCCGCGGTCCCTTGGACAGATATTGGAATATTCAGGCACCAAGGAACTGCATCTGCGGTTCAGCCTTGGGAGATGGGACGCTGAGAGCTGGGGCGTGCGGCCCTGGGGCGGTACGAGGGAAGGGGGCACTGGGGTCGAGCTGTGGGCGTGGCTGGACGCAGATACGGAAGAGGAGTATGTCCCAGAACAAAACCAACCCATGTCTTTTCACATTCTCACATGATGAGAGTGAAGGTGTGTATGCTGACACGGTACTGGTCAAAAATCAGGGCCGATCGCAAGTGGCTGACCCTCACAAACGCGCTGTCTGGCCTCTTCTGTGCATCCTTGAACTTTATAGACGGAACGCGGACGACACGGCCGGTTATGTCCTTCCAGCCCGAGGGCGACCACGCGGACGCGACGATCCCGAACCTACACCTACTACATGGGGCGCTGCCGAGAGAGGTGGTCTGCACCGAGAACCTGACTCCTTTTCTCAAGCTGTTGCCGTGCAAGGGAAAGGCCGGCATCGCAAGTCTGCTTGACGGACATAAGCTGTTCGACTCGTCATGGCAGAGCATGGCTATCGACGTGAAGCCGGTGTGCCCCGAGGGAGGCGATTGTGTGCTAGAGATCGAGCAGTCCATCGACATGGTGCTCGACATTGACCGTTCGAGACGGCCAAGGGGTATGTGCAGTATCCTGGTGTTTGTTGGACACTCTGCAAGGCCCGCTGACACGCGGCATAGACAATCCGATTCCTCGCCCGCCTCCAGGTCATGAACTGAAATGCAACACCTCCAAACCGTATCACTCCGACGACACGTGCTTTCCCATCGAGTATAGCGTGGGTCAAGAGTGGTCTATATCCAACATCTTTGGGAAGAGCATCCAGGGGAGCTGCCCCTTGGCTGATGCAGAGGTGCCGCCCGTCTGCCTTGAGCTCCCAGACAGCCGCCCTGTGTGGGTGTCGGAAGGCGTTCATGAGATCAGGATCGGCGATGGTCGGTCTCGGTGCTACAAGGCCAGTCCTGAGACCACGATCGAGCTATACCTCCCACAGGCGGAGGAGGCAGGAGAGGCTGCCCGCGCTGGAGCAGATCAATTCCTCCAGCCCGATGTGCCGCCCCTGTATGCCGAGCGTAGCCTGACGGGCCACGGCCAAGAGCGCGGCGGCGTCCAGACCATCCTCACGAACCCTAGCGACACAGAGAGCGTCGAGTTCGTCTACATGGAATCGCTGCCCTGGTTCATGCGCATTTACCTGCACACCCTGGAAGCCCGCGTCACCGACACGCCCAGCGGCAGGCACGAGAACGTCATCCAGGATATCTACTACCGCCCCGCCTTGGACCGGACGCGAGGCACGCAGCTTGAGGTGAAGCTCCGCATCCCGCCCAAGTCCACCGTCTTCCTCACCTACGACTTTGAGAAGTCCATCCTGCGGTACACCGAGTACCCACCGGATGCCAACAGGGGCTTCGACGTCCCCGGCGCAGTCATCACGATCCTCAGCGGCGCGTCGACCTCCAACCTTCGCACTACGGCGCTGCTCCTCAACCTGCCCACTCCGGATTTCAGCATGCCGTACAACGTCATTATATTTACATCCACGGCCATTGCGCTGGCATTTGGCGGCATGTTCAACCTACTGGTCAGGCGCTTCGTGGCTGCTGATGAGGGCCCAGAGATGACCCTCACCAGGCTAAAGAATAGGCTCAAGGAGAGGTTTGCAAAAGGAAAGGGAAACAAGTGATGAAGAAGAAGGGGGTCCTGGTTGGTTTTATATACAGGGCGGCTGCGATAAATGTCATCTCTCATCTAGGAACTGGTATTCGAATTCGCGTGGTCTGTCTTGTCCAACCCCATATGTTCATCTCGGTTGATGCTCAAGGCCGCCTTTGCTATGAAACGTATTTACGATTGAAGTATCACGTTCATGCACCATCGACAGCCGCTTCTCACATGAGCAGTTCTCTTCTCACACCTTGTGCTTAGAATATCGGCACTGCTCATTTACTGATTTAAAAACGTTTGAATTACTTTGGTGATTACTTTGGTGAGTTTATCACTGCATAATTACCACTTAGAAAATCAAACCAAACGTACTCTGTTCTGGAACTATCCAAACTATTATATCATGTATCATCTACTCCATCTATTGCGCGTCGATAAAATTCCTGCGCCATCTTTATAGAGGGTATCTCTACTGTCCTCCAGACCAGATCCGCTATGCAGATCACAAGCGCCGTCACCGTAGTAGATGCCACGAACAGAGCCGGGACTGCAGCGGTCGAGGTGGTCTGCTCGCCGTTCAAGACCCAGCCGGTGAGATACCATCCCCAGGACTGCAGCACAGGCTCATGAACCAGATACAGGGCCAGCGAGATGTGGCCTAGGTACTGGACAGGGTCTGCACGGAGCAGGCGCCTGACCAGCCTCAGTCTTCCCAGGGACCAGACCAGCAGTATCGCGCCGATGCTGTGCCACAGTTCTTTTGAGATGCCCGTCGCGGAGAGGGGCTGGAACCCTGGCATATCCCGTGCAGCATCATCCTCGTAGGAAGGAAAAGAGAGGAGCCAGAGGCTCCCCAGCAAGGCCCCATACGCCGGCAAGGCGCGCGGCCGGTCCACATCACACGCTGCCGCATGCACCAGCGACCCACCCCCACCCTCGTCCTCCTCCCCATCCCCATCCCCATCATCAAAGCCATGTAGCCCGCCCGCTTCCTGATGAAGCGCGAGCAAGTGCCCGGCCAGGAACAGCACGACATCCCCTCTCTCCCACACGGCGCAGTACACAATCACGCCGACGACCAGCCCGGCGCGCTTGAGGGCCGACGCCATGCGCAGGGTGACGGACATGACGGCCGTCAGCACCAGCGCGCACCGGAACTCGTACGCGACCACCCACAGGTGCTGCCCATACAGGCTCACGGGCTTCATCCACATGGGCCGCCAGTCGAAGGGGCTGAGGACCTCGCGCGCGACGAAGCCGACCCAGTGGCGGAGGGCGGTCCACAGGCTGCCCGGGTGGTCGGGCGGGAGGAGGGGCTGCGCGAAGGTCGGAAAGACGGCGCTGGGGTCGAGGGCACGGTCTGGGCCGTACCAGTGCAGACAGACGAGGGCGAGGGTGGCGAGGGAGGTGAGCAGGGCCGGGAGGAGGAGGTGGACGGTGCGCCTGAGGAGGGCGGCGGTGAAATAGCGGAGGAGGTCGCCGTGGCCCTGCCTGCGCGCGAGGCGGACGGCGGGCGCGGTGAGGAGGTAGCCGGAGGTGACGAAGAGGATGGAGATCATGGCTGGCCCGCTGTGGAAGAGGCGGAGGAGGGGGAGGGAGAGGGGCGGATAGGAGAGGACGGGGTTTCTGGCCAGGCCTTCGCCGCCCTCGCCATCGTCGCTGTCGATAGACCGGAAGAAGGAGGCGGAGGGTGCGAAGGGGTGCAGAGGAAGGCAGAAGGCGGATGTGTAGATCAGGAAGACGGCCAGGCCTCGCAGGCCATGTAGATAGGCTAAAGAGCCCCGAGGGTCATCTTGTTGGAGCGAAGCGGCAGCAGCAGCGGCAGCGGCAGCAGTGCTGGGCGGCACCGGGCGGGCTCGGTAGAAACTGGGCGTGAGGACGTGGATGAGGTTAAAGATGAGCGAGTATGCAGTGCGCATGGTAAAGGATGTGAATCAGCGTCGCATTATTGGTCACCGAGGACTTGGGAGTCCCTCATAACGTTGCGCAGATGACATTCTCAAGAGTAAAAATGTAAGAGTAATGGAAACAATTATGAGGAGGAGAATAATAATAATAAGAATAATGATGATATGTTAGAAAATAAGCTTATTTTCTCTCATTCCGGATCCACCAAGAAAGGACCCAAGGTGCTTGACGGGCTGAGGCAACAGTGGGCAGCATCTAAGTAAGGAATAAGTACCTTTTCATGTAATTAATTCAGAAAAGGAATACAAAAAGAGAGAGAAATGGGATGAAGTGTCCTTTTCTCACCTTCTTATCTTGGTTTGCTCCTCGCTTGCGGATAATTTAAGTAGGTGAGCCTTTGCTGCTTATGGCCAGGTTGCACTAGGCAGGCAACTTGGGTAGCATCGTCGTCGCTTGTCTGCTCTCATCCGAGCCACTTGGCCGAGAGACTAGAGTGCTTTTGTAAGGCGGATGGTGTGAGCAAAGGTTGGAAACCCCTGCCGACCCTTTGCAGCACCGGCAGCCTAGATCCAGGCCAGGTAGTTCGCTGATCATCTGCTCGATTGGGGGCTGCTTTGTCTGCGTCCCTGATCATGTTTCTTGCTGTAGATATCGTGTAGTCATAGTCTTGGACTTGTTCAAGCTGAACACTCCAGTTGAATCAGACGCAAAGGTGTGCCGCCTCGTGATGGACAGGACACAAGCACAATACGTCGTTTCTACAAGGGATTTTGGCTTGACATTATGGCTAAATATGACTTGGTAACAACTTGATGATGATTACTTGAGTACTTTCCGACAATTCGTTATCTAGAAGTTGTAAGTACGAGACCATCGTCCATTATTATATATTCCTTTTAAGAAGAAGAAGAAATCTGATTACTCCGGCTAGTAGTTCTAAATATTGATTTAATTACAAGTGTCGGTCCTGTCGAGGATTGAGCAAAGGATAATAATTCATCTCAAGATTATGCGAATACGACAGCTAAAGGAGCGACGACTCCCAGTGATTGAAAATGCACGAATGGTCTAAGTATATAATTGTCAGTAAGCCGACTAGCTGTACTTATATATCTCCCCCCACACCTCCCAGTTTGCGAAGAACTTTCTTCGTTTTTCCTCACCTGGACAGATATTGAGTATTACCCGTGGGCCTAGGTCAGGATTTCTTCCCGCGTAGTGCAAGGGTTGATATCATATATGCCCCAGTTAGGTTCCAGGGAGTCTTATTTAGACAGTGCAAGCGATCAGTTATTACAATAAGAGGAGCGCGGGTCTGATTGGATGGGCACAAACAATCCACTCAGCTTGTGGAGTCAATGTGTGGAATTAAAAGACGGTCTGAGAGCCCGAAATTACTTAATTATTATTCACTGTAACTACTTAAGTGATTGGTGTCAGGGCGCGCCATTATTTCTATAGTGACGGACGCACGCAAACCATCATGAGTCTCCCAAAGACGAAAAGGAAGAAGAGGAAGAGCGAAAAAGGAAGAAAAGTTAAACCGTAGTGTTCCAGACCAGTCACCAAGATAATCAACGGATGTTCGGCTCTGCAGAGTTCCCAGTCGATAAATAAAATCGAGATATAGCATTCAACTTTTGGAACTGATAACAGAACATGTGGAGAAGTTCCAACTGATCAACAGCTCATATTTGCTGACTTTACCCCGAATGCTACCATCCAATCCCGAGGTCTGGCTTCAATGTTACTGTAATGAGCACTGCAGTAATCCTAAGATTCCTAAGTACTGATTGGGTTTATGCTAACAAGAGCGATGTCAAAGTGTAAATCCTTAAATACGGAAATATACAAGTCCTGATGAGAGTGCAAGTATTCACTGCCTTTGAGGCTATTCAAGTGTATAGCAAATGAATACTTAGATTGATAACTGAAAAGCTATATATGATAATCTATTTAATGGTAATAAATATGTCCTTATATATCTGGCTCTTCAGTATAAACTGCAAGAGTTGGAGATTAACTATTGCAGTCTATAGCCTGAATTGCAAAGACTAATTATCAATTGCTATAGTCCTTTTCTGATTAGCTATAGCTTATAACTCTAATCCTTGGTTATATAATTCCGTAGATTGCCTGATATTGGGTTATAGCATTTAGTCCTTTGTTGATAAGGCTTTTCCTATAATCTGTATATTGGATAGATTATAATATTATCTCTCTCCTATCAGTTATTATCCCTAATAATCTTTTGTAAATATCTTAGCAAGCTATCTATATTGTAGTTATATCTTCCTAATTTGGAAAATAAATAGAATTGATAAATCTCATTATAAAAAAATGGAATAATCCATCTCTTTCTAGCTTATTGCCTTTTCTCGTTATATCGAAATGCTGATATATTCTTTTTGTAAAAGCTGCAAGATTTGCTGTTTTGCTTCTGAGGAGAACTCATTATGCTATATAGAATGCATTTGGTATAAGCATAGAAACTATGATATATATAGTTTATTGCTTTCACAGGTGGAAAAGATTATAGCATAATATTCTGCTACTAAGGCTGCTCTTAATAATGCGGAAGAGAAGTTAGAGCATACTATAGCTAAGGTACATTGGTTGAGGAAATAGCATAAGTGTTATAACCTATCCAACATGCAGGTCACAGGAAAAGCCCTGCCAACAAGGGACCAGGTGCCACAACCCAACATCAGGCAACCCACAGAATTATGTAACCAAGGGTTAGGGTTATAGGCCACAGCTAATCAGGAGAGGACTATAGCAGTCGATGATCAGTCCTTGCAGTCCAGGCTATAGACTGCAGCAGTCGATGATCAGTCCTTGCAGTCCAGGCTATGAACCACAACAGCCAACCTCCGACTCTTGCAGTCTATACTAAAGAGCTGAATATATAAAGATATATTTATTACCACTAGATAGACTATTATATATAGCTTTTCAATTATCAATCTAAGTATTCATTTATCATATATTTGAATAGCCCTAAAGGCAGTAAATATTTGCATACTTATTAGAACTTATATATTTCCATATTTAAGGATTTATACTTTGATATTGCTCTTATTAGTATAAACCCAATCAGTACTTAGGAATCTCAGAATTACTGCAGTGCTTATTATATTTTGACAACTCTTATTCAAGAATAATTCAATATACACCTCTTAAATAATATAGAAATATAATAGCTCCCTAAACCCCAACTGGATCTATTAGTGGCAGTGCTACTAATCTTATTAATCAAATTGAAGTATTTATAAGATATATCAAGGAATTTAAGGAATAGAAGTCAAATAGCAAGGAGTTTCACTATAAGATAGAAGCTTCTGCGCCCTATAATAGAGAATATTATATTCTCTAGGCCTTTTTAATCCAATATAAAGCCTATTTCTACTATAAGGAAAAGAAGTTTCCGAAGAAAGCTGATAAGGTTATCTTCGCTAGAACTAAACTTAAAGGAGATATACTCACTTGGTTTAAGCCTACCCTTAGGAACTACTTCGAGTATAATAGGCTTAAATAGGATAAGAATATCAAATATATTTTCGAAAATTTCGATAATCTCAAATAAGCACTCAAGGATATCTTCAGTGATATAGATAAATAATGCAAAGCTGAATAAGAGCTCTTTAAGCTTAAGCAAACTAAGTTTGCAGCTAAGTATATTATAGAATTCTGGAAAGTTTTCTTATATTTGCAGTAGGATAATATAGCTCTTATAGCTTAATACTATAATAGATTTAAGGATAAGATTAAAGATAATCTTATATATGCGGAATAATCTATAAAGCTAGTAGATTTTATTGCGCTTATTATAAAGATTAATAATAGATAATATGAATATAGGTTGGAAAAATAAAGGAAAGCTTATATTCCCTAGATTGCATATATCTAATCTAATATAAGAAAGAAATACTAGTATAATAAGAGATCTAGTAATTAGAGATGCTTTAGCATAGCTTATAGTGGAATAATATATATAGGATCAATGGAAATCGATATAGCTTATTAATATGAATAATAATGAATAAATAGCAATATTAAATGCTTTAATTGCAGAAAATATAGCTATTTCGCATAAAAATGCTAATATCTTAGGAAGCTATAATAGCAATCTATCCTAGAAGAATAATAGATAAATATAGTAGAATAATAAATTAATATTCTCATATAATATATAAACTAATGCATTTATATAGATATTAAGTGCTAGATTTATTATATATCCGAAGTAATCTGCAAATATTGCGCTAATTATCTATAGCATCTAATAAACTATTCTAATCCTAATTAAAACTCAGAGCAAATAATGAATTTTAATTATTGCTAATTATCTTAGATAGCCTGCTATAATAATCAATATATATTATATCTCAGCAAAAAAGAAATATCAGAATAATTCTCTAAGCAATATAGAAAAGCAGAACTATACTATAAATAGGCATTTAGCAATAATAATATAAATATTTTAGATATTATAGAATAAGTATTTAGAGAATATTTATAGGAATAATAATTAGCTAAATAACTAACTAGCAGTTGAGAAATAGAATTATCAGAGATTCTCAACTATAATTATGCTATAGCAGAATTAGAATAAAGCTTATAGCAAATCTTTGATCTAATAGATAAAGAAAAGCAATAATCCTAGGCTATATAACTTAATATTAAGTATTAGATTCTAGGAATTCCTCTTAGATAAGCAATTACTAAGATTTAATACTATAACTAGTTAATTAAGAATAGAGAGAATCTTAGAATCTTTTCTAAGCATCTCTACTATTATGATATAGGATAGATCTTATGCATCTTCTATAATTGCATAATCTATCTATTTAATAAAATTAGCAATAATTAGTTTCTAATTAGACTAAAAGGAAATAAGCTTATAATTCTCTATATTGAAGAAGATCTTAGATTTAAGATTAAAATCAATTAATAGTTGAATTATGCGATTATCAGATTACTAGAATAATTCCTAGCTAAATGCATTATTAATAAGGATAACTAGCAAGATTACTTATATGAAAACTGCAATATTTATAATCCCTAGAAACTCAAGGAATAGTATTAAGATAGAAAGCTCTGAGAAATTATAACTAAGGAATTTAGAGAATAGGATTAAAAGGCGAAAAAAGCTTTTGAAGCTTTAGCACTATATAGGAGATATCAGAAAAAAGCTAAAAAAACTAGCTTAATAAGCAGCAAAAAATGCTCTAAAAGAATAGGATTGCCTATAAGGGATAATAGATGATTAGAACTAGAGATATAATCTCTCTATATAATTTTAGAAGCTAATATAGCATATATAATATTCGAAATAGAGATTAATAGAAAATGATATAATATATTATTAGATAATAATATACAGAGAAACTTTATATCCCTATAAATTATTAATAGAGATAAGATCTTATAGCATAAAAAGATAGAAATCTATATACTTAGAATTATAGATAGAATAAATATTAACTATAGCTAAGATATTATTAATATAGAGATTAATTATCTACTAATTATAATCTATAGCAAAATAATTTCTATTATATTAGATATTATAGAAATAGCATAATATAAGCTAATATTAAAGATATTATAGCTTAGAAAGCATAATTCTCAAATCAATTAGATTATTAGCTAGATTTTATAGGATAATGCTATTATTTATAGGAAGATTGCAATTAATAGCAAAGGAATAGATTCAATTATTGAAGCGTATTTAAGGAAAAAAGCCTTAAATAAATCTATAAATACCTCCAAATCAGCAGAGCTAATAGCTTATAGAGAAGGATCTAGCAATAATAAATCTGCAAAGATAATACTAAGGCATCAGCAGATTAATATAATAATAAGCATATATAGATTCTCAGAAATATAATCTAGCTTAGAGCAATAATAGAAATGCAAACTCTGGAATTATAAGGAAATCTTATAACTAGAAGCACTAGATATTATAAGGAAATATAGAAGCTAAGCAAGATATAATACTGCCTTTAATCTATGAAAAAGGTAAATAGCAAATAAAAGAAAGAATGCTTAATAATATCTCCTATTTCTCCAAATAGCAGAAATAAAGAAGGATAAACTAATACTAATATTTGCTAGAATATTATAAAAATATTATAAATTTATGAAACTATTCCAAGGAAAACTAGATATAGGATTTCTAGAATATAGCCTATATAATTATAAAATACTATTAAAAGAAGAAACTCAACTATAGTTTTTCCTTATTTATAGATTTGATAAAGCAAAGCTAGAAGCATTTAGAGAATATCTTAATGAAAATCTGAAAAAAGGATATATTAGATTATTATAATCATTAGCAGAATATCTAATCCTATTTATATTAAAGAAAAATAGAAAACTTCGATTTTATATAAATTATAAATAGCTTAATAATATTATTATCAAAAACTAATATCTATTGCTACTCTTCAAAGAAATCAGAGATAGATTATAAGATATATAATAGTTTATAGCATTAGATTTTAAAGAAATATATATATATATCTGCATTAAGGAAAAAGAAGAATAGAAAATAGTATTTAGAATTTATTATAAATACTATAAATATCTGATTATATCCTTTAGATTAACTAATATATTAGTATTTTTCTAGAAAATAATTAATTATATTCTCTGCGAATTTCTAGATATTATATATATCATTTATCTCAATAATATTCTTATCTACTCTAGGATCTTTATAAAATATAAGCAAGATATATAGCAAATACTCTAGATATTTCAAAATATATATCTTCTAATAGAACTAATAAAAAGCTATTTCTATATCCAGAAAATTAATTATCTTAGATATATAATCAAGCTAGAATATATTAGAATACAAAAAGATAAGATTTAAGCAATTAGAGATTAGCTTAAACTAAAGAATATCAGAGATATTAGAGTATTTCTCAGATATGCTAATTTTTATAGGCAATTTATTAGCAAATATAGCAATATTATATAGCTATTTACTAATTTCACTAAAAAGGAAATACTATTTATATAGCAAAAGAAAGAAAATTAAGCTTTTAATATTATTAAGGAATTAGTTATTAGAGATCTGATATTAGAAGAATCAAATCTTAATAAAAAATATAAGCTTTATATAGATTTATTGAATTATATATTTAACGCAGAATTCAATTAGTATAATAAATAAGAATAATTATAAATAATTGCTAATTTCTCAAAGAAATTTAATAGATTAAAGCTATAATATAGAATATCAGATAAAAAACTTATAGCTATAGTAGAATTATTCAAAGAATAGGAATATTATTTTATAAGTGCTAAATATATAATCAAAGTATTTTCAGATTATAAGAATCTCACTATATTTATAATAATAAAAAATCTTAATTAATAATAAGTAAGATAAGCAGAATATCTATCTTAATTTGATTTCAAAATTATCTATATCTAAGGCAAAAAGAATACTAGAGCAGATACTCTCAGCAGAAAAGCAAACTACTAGGATAAAATCAAAGAAGAAATTCAGAATATCTTTGCAATTAGCAAAGATAGAGATCTTATCAATATGCATAGAAAACTAGATATTACTCTTAGAATTAAGCATTAAAGCAAAATACTAAAATAGATGATATCTATAGAATAAGATAAATATATTAAGGAAATATATAATATATTAGCTTATAGATATTAAGAAATTAGGGTAATATATAAATAAATTAGGAGATATTAGGATTTCCTAGGATTTAAGAAGCAGATTACTAAAATTATCAAAGAATATAATAATTGCAATAAAAATAAAGCAAACTAATATAAATCTTATAAATTATTATAATTTCTACTAATATCTAGTATTATATAGCAATCTATTAGCTTAGATTTTATTATTAAGCTATTTTTCTTATAAAAACTTTTAATTAAAATACAATATAATAGTATTTTAGTAATAATTTATAAATTAAGCAAATATATATATTTTATCTTTTATAAGGAAAGCAATATATTAGAAGATCTTACATATATATTTCTTAGAATAATTATAAGCAAGTATAATATGCTATAAGAAATTATCTCTAATAAAAATAGGAAATTTATATCTAAATTCTAGATTTTACTTATAAAATAACTTGATATAATATAATAAATATCTATAATATTTTACTTTAAAATAGATAGATAAATAGAATAAATAAATCAGATTATTAAATAATATTTATAAAGCTATATTAACTAGAAATAGAATAATTAGATTAAATTACTATTATTAGCAGAATTTACATATAATAGCATAGATATAAGCATTATAGAAATATCCTTATTTTATATACTCTATAGATATAATCTTATAGCATATTATAAAATAATATTTAGCAGATAGATTAAAGAAGCAAATAAGAAAGCTATAAGATTAAGAGAAATTTATAGAAATCTCTAGAAAAAGATTATAAAAGCAAAAAATATTATAATATATTATATAAACTCTAAAAGAATTAAAAAACTAATCCTATAAAAGAGAAATAAGATTTATTTATAATAAAAAAATATTAAAATAATATAATTAAGCAATAAATTAGATTATAAAAAACTAAGATTATTTCAGATCTTATAGAAAATCTCTCTAATTAATTATAAATTTGCAATTTCCTATAAGAGATTATATCTAATCTTCTATATCTTATTTCTCAAATTAGCATTAGCAAATATAGAATTTATATATAATATTAATCTGGAATTAGATAAGTAATAATATAAAATAAAATAAATATTAAATATATAAAAACAAAGAAAAAAATACTAATATCTTATAAAATAGAAAAACTATAATTATAGCAAGAATTTATAGGAGAAACTAACTAATATTAGCAATAACTTAATCAAAGAATATTAGAAAATAAATAACTAGGAAAAACTTGCTAAATAATTATTCTGAATATTAGCAGAAAAATCAATACTAGCACCTATATCTCTAGCAATAATATTTATATTACTAAGAAAGGAATAGTCTAATATGCTACTAGGAGTTCAGGAAGATTCCCCTGAAACCAGAATAGAAAACCCCTCAGGAAAAGGACTAATAGGAATATAGGCCTGCTATTCCTTCGCCAACTTCTCCGCCTTTATATAATTAAGCTCCTTAATCATATCCAATCTATAATATACTGCATATGCTATCTTCTCGGCTTATAGCTTATGCTATTTCCTCAACTAATATACCTTAGCTATAGCATGCTCCAACTTCTCTTCTGCATTATTAAGAGCAGCTTTAGCAGTAGAATATTATGCTATAATCTTTTCTATCTATGAAGGTGATAAATTATGCATATTATAGTTTCTATGCTTATGCTAAATGCATTCTATATAGTATGATAAGTTCTTCTCAGAAGCAAGATAGCAAGTTTTGCAGCTCTTACAAAAAGAATATATTAGCATTTCGATATAATAAGAAAAGGTAATAAGCTAGAGGAAGATAGATTATTCTGTTTTTTTATAATGAGATTTATTAATTCTATTTATTTTCCAAATTAGGAAGATATAACCATAATATAAACAGCTTGCTAGGATATTTACGAAAGATTATTAGGGATAATAACTAATAGGAAGAAGATGATATTATAATCTATCCAATATACAGATTATAGGAAAAGCCCTGCTAATAAGAGACTAGGTGCTATAATCCAATATCAGGCAATCTATGGAATTATATAACCAAGGGTTAGGGTTATAAGCTATAGCTAATCAGGAGAGGATTGCAGCAGTTGATAATTGGTTCTTGCAGTTTAAGCTATAAACTGCAGCAGTTGATAATTAGTCCTTGCAGTTTAGGCTATAAACTGCAATAGCCAATCTTCGATTCTTGCAGTTTATACTAAAGAGCTGGATATATAAGGATATATTTATTACCACTAGATAAACTATTATATATAGCTCTTTAATTATTAATCTAAGTATTCATTTATTATACACTTAAATAGCCCTAAAAGCAGTAAATATTTGCATATTTATCAGGATTTGTATATTTCTATATTTAAGGATTTACACTTTGATATTGCTCTTATTAGCATAAATCCAATCAGTACTTAGAAATCTCAGGATTACTGCAGTGCTCATTATAATAAGCTATAAGCTGAGAAGATAGCATATATGATGCATTATAGGTTGGATATAATTGAGAAGCTTGATTATATAGAGGCGGAGAAGTTAGCGAAAGAATAGCAGGCCTATATTCCTATTAGTTCTCTTCCTAAGAGATTTTCTATTCTGATTTCAGAGAAGTTTTCCTAGACTCCTAGTAGCATATTAGACTATTCCTTTCTTAGTAATATAGATATTATTGCTAGAGATATAGATGCTAATATTGATTTTTCTGCTAATATTCAGAATAGTTATTTAGCAGATTCTTCCTAGTTATTTATTTCCTAATATTCCTTGATTAAATTATTGCTAATATTAGTTAATTTTTCCTATAAATTTTTGCTATAATTATAGTTTTTCTATTTTATAAAGTATTAGTATTCTTTTTCTTATTTTTATATATTTAATATCTATTTTATTTTATATTATTGCTTATCTAATTCTAAATTAATATTATATATAAATTCTGCATTTATTAGTGCTAGTTTGAGAAGCAAGATATAGAAAATTAGATATAATCTCTTATAAAAGATTGCAAATTTGTAATTAATTAGAGAGATTTTTTGTAAAATTTGAAATAATCTAAGTTTCTTATAATCTAATTTATCGCTTAGTTATATTATTTTAATATTTTTATATTATAAGTAAATTTTATTTTTCTCTTATAGGATTAATTTTTTAATTCTTTTGGAATTTATATAATATATTATAATTTCTTTTATTTCTGCAATCTTTTTCTGGAGATCTTTATAGATTTCTTTTAATTTTATAGCTTTCTTATTTGCTTTTTCAGCTTATCTGCTAAATATTATTTTATAATATGCTATAAGATTATATCTATAGAGTATATAGAATAGGAATATTCCTATAATGCTTATATTTATGCTATTATATGCGAATTCTGCTAATAGTAGTAATTTAATTTAATTATTCTATTTCTAATTAATATAGCTTTATAGATATTATTTGATAATCTGATTTATTTATTCTATT
>JACWRQ010000101.1:3010-101134 GCA_014849955.1 Cryphonectria carpinicola | reverse complement strand
GGGGGCGCGGGGCGGGGGGCGAGGAGGTGGTTCTTTGGGGGGGGGGGGGGTGGTTTTTTTTTTTTTTTTCTTGTCTTGCCGGTGATCCGGCGGCATCACCGGCAGAGCAGACAGCGAGCTTGCCTGCCGGTGTCTCGGTCGGTATTTGATGGGCACGTACGTACTATGGTAGCGCGCGTAGTAGGTAAGCAGACCACCTGGACCGGACCCATTCGCCCGCGCAAAACTTCTATGCCATGCCGCTTGAGGCAAGAAACTTCTTCCACCATACACTATCACTCCACCACTCATCAAGCTTCCCTCTCCCAGGCTCAGGGTGATATAAACGGCCTGATCTTCCTTGAGAAGAACCTAATGGATTCTATTTGAGCAGTGCCTCACATGATCTCCTTCGTATTAAATGGCTAGACCTTCGTCGGATTGCTCAGAATGTCCCTTCAAACGGTGAGTGCGAAGGAGAAAAAATCTACCTTGCAACCTTCCTCCTCCCTCTCTTTTTTTCTTCTTTTCTTTTGCTGTCCTTCTTGACATTCTATCTTCCCCCTCGCGGTGATGACAACTACTTTTTTCGGTGCTTAGAGAGCCTTGTCTCTCGATGAATGCCCAAAATAAGACTATAACGGTATCTGAGCGATCAATCATGGCACACATTCCAGCCTTTTTTTTTTTTCGCACTCTGGGCAGAGTTTTCAAGGCGTCATCTGCTGACCCCACATCTTCCCTCTTCAACAGTCCGACATGACCTGAGATAGCAATGGCCGAGCTCCAAAACCCCCCCTTTCCCGATCGTCAGGTCGAACCGGTCGCTGCTGCGGCCCCATTGCCGTCAGCATCATCTACCACTCCTCCTGCTGCAACAGCGCCATCTTCTACCGCTTTGACCACTCCACGGCGGCCAAGGCAGCCTCCGCTTCATGAGCTCTACAAGCAACCCGCTCCCCTTCGTGTCTTTCCCCTCCCGACCTTCGCTGGCACCGACAACCCTGTGTCTCTGGTGCAGCTTGCCGTTGCCTGGCTGGGCCAGATTTTTTTCCCGCCCACACCCGAACCGTCTGTTATCCACACTGCCTTCTGGGACAATGACACCCGGTCTGTTATTGTTACAGACCCAAGGTCCATGGCGGATCTCTGGCAACAGGGTTTTTACGGCAAGGGCAGCCTGAGCCGAAGCGAGCCCAACTGGCTCAAGAGGGAAAGCTCACGGCGGGGTGCCACCCGCGACAGGGTCAGTGAGATGGCCACGGAAAAGAGGCGAGAAGATCGCGTTCGTGCAAAATGGGAGCGTGCCCGCATTGAACAAGAGGCGCTCGAGCAGAGACGTAGGGAGGAGGCCAGCGCCAGCGCCCTGGCTGAAGCTGCCGTAGAAGCGGTCGTAGAGGGCCCAGCAAAATTGACACGGCCGCCAGTCGGGCCCGCAGAGCTCCTTGCCCTTCCTAATTCCCAGCTTGACCTCGTGGCAGCCTCTCACAGTCACGCCAGGGCCTCTGAGGATAGCATGGATGGCACCACGGATGGTTCAATGGATGGATCAGGCTCATTCGGCAATGATGATGCTGAGACCAACACGACCGCCTCTTCCGGGTCCGTAACGCTCAAGCGTCCCAAGAGTGTTCGCTTTTCGCCAAAGGTCGAGTCGACGGTCTTTCAACTTACCGACCCACCAAGCCCGTTTCGTTCCTTACCATCTTTCGTGCCGGAGGACGATCATACCACCAAGCCAGACGGCGTGCCACACCCTGCTGAGACTACAACCAGAAACAACACGACGGGTAAGGCTCAAAGCACCACTGCTGTCCAGTCTGATGTGCCAGTCGAAGTAGTTGTGGTGAATAAGGAACACCTGCAGCTTGCACCAGAAGAGGCCTTCTTCTTATGTTTTGCCCTGGGTGCCCTGAAGGTGACCGACTCTGCCACGCAAGGCGTACTCTCCACCAAGGACCTTCTTGCTCTGCTGCGCCAGAACTCGTATTTCCCCCCTCGGGTGTCACAACCTCTGCAACCTGATGACCCTTTCCTCATTCACTATGCCGTATATCACCATTTTCGATCCCTTGGGTGGGTTCCAAGGCCCGGCATCAAGTTCGGCGTTGACTGTGAGTACCTCCATCCCCTTTCCCCGTCTCACCTAACTTGCACGTCGCAATGGGTTCCGCCTGCACCACGTAACACATGTGGTCAAGGTTTACTAATATATGAATGCGACAGGGCTGCTCTATAACCGAGGGCCTGTCTTTGATCACGCCGAATATGGTCTTCTAGTGCTCCCATCTTATGCTCACCCCCACTGGAAGGCCGGTGGTCGCCAAGCGTCACAAAAGTCCTGGCACTGGCTCATGGGTGTAAATAGGGTCCTGTCCAAGGTCTTCAAGAGCTTGGTGCTCGTCTACGTCGATGTGCCGCCACCTACTGTATTCAATGTGAATGGCGAACCCCGAACGAGCATGGCAGATTTGCTCAAGCAGTATCAGATACGGGAACAGATGATCAAGCGATGGTCGCCGAACCGAGATCGCTAAGCCATAATCTCTTAAAGAACAAGCACTTATGCACACGTGAGACGCAATCTCGTCACAGCTGCAGCGTCTCGAGCTTATTTATTGCAAGGGGTGAGGGGGGGCCGAGGATTGATCCTTTCTCTCCTCATACCAGACTCCCATCCTCAAAAATAAACTTAGATTGTGCATAAAGAGAAAAAAGAAGAAAAGTAGAGATCAGCATATGCATAATCATACAAAAGCATGAGCGGAGTCGAAATGGGTACTGGAAAATGATGAGGGCGGAGTCGTTTTGTGCTTGTTCCTCGGCTTTCGAGAGTGGAGCCACCCGCCCTGGCTGAAGGGTTCATGTGGGGAGGGAGAAGAGCTGAGAGCCGATCGACGGTTGTTCTCAAGGTTTATTCATCACATCGTGTGATCAGTTTAATTTGATCGCAGTGATGGGAGTGTTGAACTTATCTCACTACCCAGTGAAGTTGTTTTACCGCTCCACGGAGTTTCTATCTTCCCTTCTTCTTATTCTTCTACTTTGTTTGCCTTTTCTATAAAATAAAAATAAAAACCTCAATCGTGATTAACGAGGGAAATCTCCGGCCTCCATGGCCTAACACCAGACCGCCTTCGCACACCATGGTTACGAAAGGGATAGAGATGAGAATTTCTTCCAGCGGAGCGGACTTAGGATCTTTTGCTTATCCACAGCGATCCAACTCTGCATTGCATGAGTAGCGCCGATACGAGGTACTATAGTAGCCATCAACCCATTATTCTTCCTGTAAGGAGTTACATTCTCACGGATCACGACGCGGTGAACATTTTGACTCCCCCCCCCTGGGCTGTGCCTTGGCAATGCTACCATGGCGGTGGGCGATGCTACAGAATTCCTACGGGGAGTCATCGGAAGGGCTGTGGTTCGAGCCGCTGCGAGCTCCTGGCGCAGCGGAGCTTGGGTGCTCTCTTGGGACTTGGCCGAGCAATGGGTCTCTTGCCGCCCAATCACGTAATGTTTCGCACTCGCGAGATAGTCATAGTATCCGCAGTCGCAATTCAGATATGGGACACGTGGGTTACTGGGTACTTGCTGATCAGAGGGGTAGCACAGAAGGCCCAACGCCGCAGCACTGCATGTCTTGGGACCTTCCTGCCTCTTACTATTGGGGGAGGCGTCGTCCGTAGGGCTGCACGTGTGTGTGGTACGGGCACCACCACCCTGGCTGTGTCGTGCTTACGGGTCCCGACTGGCTACTTTTGTTTCTTCTCGCGCTCAGCCGAAGGAGGATGGAGGGCTTGTCGGCTTCGTTAACGTCATCACACAGAGTTCATGACTGTTGTGTGATTTTGCCATCCAGCGATGCAGAGCCGTCATGGGATAGCACGACGAGAATCATCAGGGACAAGAAGGGCGCAGAGTGATATTCAGCGGCGGTCTGAGGTGCCTCCAGAAAAATGGCAGGCAACACGGCGACGGCCACGCAACTAACGCAGAGCGCCTTCGATGTAAGCACACTCCCTCATTGACCCTCCGACACACGCTCATCGATGCTGCTGATACTGATTCTGAACGCAAAACCCCAACGCAGGGCATCAACTGGCTTTTTTTCTCCCTCTCCGTCATTGCCCTTGCCTCGCGCCTTTATATCCGGATCACCGTCTTTCGTAAACTCATCGCCGAGGACTTTCTTATGCTCGCCACCCTGTGTCTGCTCATTGCCGATGAAGCCCTCGGTCAACGTTTCTCGGCCACCATCTACTGGTTCATGGGCGTGCTCAACGGAACGAGATCCTATGGCAGTGACCTGACTGGCTTCTTAGACGCAGCGAGCGCCATGTTGAGTACGTGTAGTCATCCACCCTGTTGCCCTCCAGCGCATTCCCCCAAACTCCGGGTACGGTCCCCTGCTCTCCCAGACGAGCCATCAGAGTCCTTCTGGGGAAACGCCCTGGTCATTGCGCAGCCGACTTTGATACGGAAGCAAATAGACTGACTTAGTACTCGACCTGAACGTCCAGAGGCCCTCGGCTCCGCCATCATCTTCTTCCTTGCAGCCCTGTATGTCATCAAGGCCAATTTCATGTTCTTTTTCCGCCGACTGGGCAGCCGGGGCTCCAACATGTTCTTCACATTATGGTGGATCGCCTTCGGTGTCGTTATGGCATGCGGTGTTGTAAGCCTCTGCATGGGCGTTCAGACGTTTCGTTGTCTCTTCAACGGCATCCTCTATACACTTGAAAACTGCGAGTCGGACGCGGACCAGAACGCCTACTTCACTTACTTCAAGGTGACGGTGGCCCTGGACATCATCACAGACGCAATAAGTGAGTGCTTTGCCATCTGTTCTGCCCAGGTTGCATGAAAATAATATGCATGAAGGGGAGAAGGAGGGTAGGAGATAGAGCATGAGAGACTGACCGATACGACGGAGCACAGTCATCGCCTTTCCCATCTGGATCCTTTGGGGCGTACAGATCTCCACGCGCAAGAAGATCGCTCTTGGCGCCATCTTCTCGCTCGTCGGCCTGACCATCGTGGCGACGATTCTCCGCGGCGCAATCCTGACCAGCGTGTTTGAGGAGTCGGAGACAGGGAAGACAATCAACATCCCATGGATCTGGTTCTGGTTTCATATCGAGCTGTGCATTTGTGAGTCCTCCGAGTTCCTCCCGTCACCATCCCTACCCACTTATGCAGCCGTCGAAAGAGAGACGGTTCACCTTCACTTCGACCCATCACAAATTGACCCACTCTTGTTGTTGTCCTATCAGCCGTCATAGTTGCGTGCCTCGTCTCCTTCCGCTCGCTCTTCATGCACAATCGCGAGCAGGCATCCGCCGAAGCTCAGCGCCGGGCCGCCGTCGTCAGGCGGAGGAGTGGCTACAATCAGTATCTCGGCGGAAACAGCAGCGAGCGCACTCCGCAGCAGAGCGGGAACGCTAGCCGAGGGAATCTGGGTCTTCGCGGGCAGTTCAAGTATTTGCAGGACAGTGTATTCGACGCGTGTCGGACGCTGGAGGGGTTGGATTTCGATGACGGGGTCACTCTGGTAGATGAGGAACATGAGATGCCTGAGAGAAGTCCGGCTGAAAGGACGGAGCATCAGAGAGACTTGGAGGCAGGTCGTGGTACCGTAACACCGCCGCGACAAGAGCAGCAGCAGCAACAACAGCAGCAGCAGCAGCAGCAGCAGCAAGCCGCTCGAGGGTTGGATCGATCGCCGAGCATTGATTCCCTACTCATGGTTGAGGAGGCACAGTCGCCCGTGACAGATAGACAGGATGAGCGAAGGGTGACCTTTACCGGCAGCATAGGTTCATCCGGCGGGCGACCACTCAGTTTCGACTCGCTCAATCGACATTCGACGGGGGCGACTGTGAGCTCGGTCTCCTCTTCAGATGAGAGGCGAGCCCCATCTCGGTAGTAGGAGAGTCGCGAGAAGGGGTGAAGTGCGCACTTGCCTCAGGCCATGGTAATTTCTAATATTGAGAAATCAATTTTGATACCGAGTGCACATTCTCACATTTCTCTTCCTATGATAGAAAAAAAGGATGTCGTCGAGATTGGTGATCTCTTACAGCTGTTTAGTACCTATTGTGATGCTGGAGGATGTGTGCAGGTGGCTTGCGGTCACGACAGGAGTTGCGTTGCATGAGGTGGCAGGTTGATCAATGACCTGGGGGTCCCTCACCTACTTATACAGCGTTGGGCTGTGGGTCCCGCTTGTGTCACTGCAACACTATCTAGGCAACGACATAAGCCACTGCATGTACTCAAGTATTTATGCCCATTAGCATCTATTTGCATGTACCTACGTATTTATGCCACACCAACATTTGTCTTCGTACCCAAGTATTAGGGCCCTAGGAATCTACACTTGCCCTAGTTGTATGTCAAATTGTCGATCACAAGAGGCCTTCGTTTGGAACTCATACACGTAAGGCGAAACAGACTGCTCCCATGCCTCTCTTGTGACATGGAGCAGGCAGGAGAGTACCAAGATTTTGTCGCAAAGGCACAATTTACAAAAGTACAAAAATACTCAGTGAAGTAAGTCCTACAATAACCCGTGAAGCTTACAGGCACGATGCTAGCAATTACTTATCCCGGGGCTGGGGCCTCTACTTGGGCTTCCGATCCGCCCACGGACGGGAAGGCCCCTCAGGCACGTGGACAGACAACTGAAGAAAGGATCGCTTGATCGATCGCAAAATGAATTACGGCCACAACTTACCGCATTGGTCCCTGTATTTTCCGAAAATGTGGTCAAGTGTTTTCCATTTGGTAATCAGCGACATCTGCCGCCTTTCAACAGTTCATCTGCCAGAGACAACTGTAAGGGTAACTCGCTACCCAGCTGAATGTAATTCTTCATGCTCTTCCTTGGACTGTTTCGACCGCTTCGTACAGAGGTGAGAATATGGCCTGCTGTCTGCTGATTACCTACCCGGGGAGGTGGGCCTTGCATAAAGGATAGCAACGTAGGGAAGTTGATCGCAACGCGGTCCATGTCCAGTGGGAGCCATCCCCATTCACCCGGGCCGCTACCTAATCGCAATATGGCTCTGCAAGAACGAGTTGCTAGTCTCTTTTTAGGGGTAAAGTCTGTCTGTGACAAGTCAAAGTCATCCGCCCATATGGTGAACAGAAGGGAGATCCTGAGAATAGCTCAAATTTTTCTTGCTGCTCGTTCACCTATATTCATACATAACACACCACGCGTGGCAGGTTTGGCTTTGGAAGTGCTAGACACAAATAATCCTCCCGGCTAGGGTGGGTGTCTTACGGTGGGCACCAAAGAATGGCTTGTTGTGAGAAGTTTTTTTTATGATTCGATATGATTGCTCTTTTTTCTCTTTTTTTTAAAAAAAAAAGGGTTTTCCCTTCCCCCCCCCCCCACCAGGTGAGCCCACATTTCGAAGGATAGTATTCCCAATTCTGTGTAGCACGTTTTCGGTGGGGTCCCATTTATAATGCAGTGGCCATATCGATTTTCACGTCTCCCAGTACCCCTTCATAATCAAGCCAGGCTGCCTCGTATTGTGAGGCGTGCGAGGACGACTTCTTAGATTCCCCGAAACCCGTGGGCTGTACCTAACAGGAGTGTATTGCCATGATGTAGACTTGTGCGGATCGTTGAATCGCTGGTCTCTTCCTAGAAGTCTAGGATGTCTGCTTCTATGTAGTTCTTAGTCGTCAGTAATAAAGTAGGAATCAGCCGCCTACCAGTACTCGGTATTTGTCCTCGGGCCTAATTTCAACTCACCAACGCAACCTCCGACGACCAGTTCTCAATACAATCGCCCTCTACCAATTAACAAAATATCAACCCGGTTAACAACGCCTATCTACTACGTGCCATTTTGCATTCCATAGAAAGTGCATTATCTCATTCAATATTCTCAGTCCAGTTCATATCCACGCCGTGGCTACCAAGAAGTGGCACTGTAGTCACGTCTCCCGCCCCGGCAGCCGCCGTCAAAATGCGGACGTGATTTCCATGCTCAAGGCAGTTCATAAGCCTCGATAACATGCTGAATCTTGCGCCGAAGCCCTCGCCCAGGGCCGTCATTCACATCCACAGACAGCTCAGCGGCTTCAAAATGCAGACTCGTCCCAATTTCAGCTGGGGGTCCAGGCATCCGGTAAGCTACAGAGTTGGTCCGGTCAATAGCCCGCTTCAATGCAAATATCTGCGTCGACGACTGGTGGTTTTGCCACGAATTCCGTTCTTGATGCCCAGGTTTCTTCTGAATCCATCTACACAAGAAAACTCCTACAACCCCTAACAAGCACACGCCCATGACCGCACCGATAGCAATTCCGACCGTAACACCTGCAAACGAACCGTTGGCACCTGAGGGCTCGATTCTAGAACTTTGGGTTGAAGCAGCAAGTGTTTGTAGGGTTGAAGCGGGAATGGCAGCAGTTGAGGTGGCATCAGCTCTTGCGGGAGCTTGAGAAACAGTGCTGGTGCCACTGGACGCGGCGACATTCAACCCATTGATCGGAACACCATAAACAGTGACCGTTCCACTCTGTACCGTTGATGAATAAGGTCCCCAGGTCCAACTTGATAAGCTCGAAACTGTGGACAGACCTTCCCAGTTCAGCGTCTCGCCAGCCGTGACAGTCGATGTGCATTGTGTTGGCAGGGTTTCCGTGCGCAGATCATCGATCTCATGGTAGAGACCGTAGCCTGAAGGGCAGCAGAATGTCTGCTTGGTTTTGGCATTGATAGAAGAAGTCAGGGCTCCGTAATACGCGCCTGGACAGACGAAGTGTGGACCTAGAATTGTTGTCGACACCGAGTTCTTGGTTTGAAACCACCATGATGTTGCCTGTGGTGGCCAACAGGTTGAGAAGTCCTTATTGATATTGTCTACATACGCGGGGTCCCCTAATAGGTTCATGTCAATACTTCAAGTGGAACAACGAAACATATTGTAAACGAATCCTAGAAAGATCCAGGACCGTCACTTACAGGCAAAGAAACTTAGATCGATGGGTCGATAGATAGCAGATGCACAATTCGTGCCTGCTGAGGTCCAGATTGTCGATATTGGAAGGTAAGATGTGGTTGTGCCACTCGCGATAGTGACGGACACTGTTGCTGCCATCGCTCCAGTCGAGAGGCGCGGACACGATTACCCTCAATGTTGTAAACTCGTAGTGAAGCATGCTCACTGGACAGAACAGAAAAACCGGACAATGGTACGGTACACTTTCCGGTAACTTTATGGCATTTGGGATGGGGCACATCTTACCAATTAATTCGCATTGCGCATTGATAAGTTGTCAGATCGTGTGGGTGGCTCTGGTGTTTTGGCCTGGTGGTTGCATGCAGCCCCCAATTTGACCTCAGAAGGATGAGGGACACAGAATCAGGCCTGGGGTTGTTTCACAAAACGAAATACCTTCTCACGTCTGACCACCATTTCTATAAGTCTGCTAGGTTTGACGAAGTCAAATTTATTGTCACTAATTTTGCAGCACGCCCGAAGCATATTACATTAATATGAAAGCGAAATATTTAATCAAAAGAGTGCAATGAAACAAACACAATGCCGAAAAGTATTTTTCACTCTCGTCAACAAGCTGTGTGCCTCACTGCGATCTACCTCTTCGTCTGTATATTGCACCATTCGTTAAGTGTCTGCCTTGCTAAAAATCAACTGCATGTCCATTTGATCAAGAAAGGAAACCTGCAATTGTACTTGGTTGGGTCGGCGCTCGATCTGTGCATAAGGTTTTGAGCCTTACAGCTAATTCAAGACCATGCGTCCTCAAGGATGAGCGCGCCTGCATTACTCTGGGTCGAGGCCTGGCCTGAGGTTACCGGGCCAAGTGGGGACAGGATTGATTCCGCGGGGGGCGAGGGCGGGTTGGTTTCTCGACATCGCCCAGTTTTCAGCTGGAGGTCCCCTGGAATTTGCATGATATCGAGCCGTTTGTAAAAGTATGTTGGACCCCTCAAGTGCTGCTATGTGAGGACGCAGAAGCTAACCTACATCAAGCAGCGAGGGGTTCGGAGAAAGGCAAAATTTAGCTCTTCCTTGCAGTAGACGGTGAATACTGAAATGGCAATACTAAATTATGAACACTAGATTCTCGAGGGTCCATGTACTCCCAGATCTCCGAAAGTGAGAGAAACACGACACCCATAATCACTGAACAAGGGGGGGGAGTGGAAGTCATAGGACAAGACCAACAATATAATGGTGCCAGATTCTCTACACTACTCTTAACTAAACTTTTGCAGAAAGTAGAAACAAATAAAACTCAAAAAACATCCCTAGTATCAAATGCTATGCTTTTAACCAAAGGAAAATCCCCGAAATTTCCCAGATGTTGTTCAAGAGGAGCACTTTAATATGTGTCTCTTGAGGTTGTCTTCGCGGATCGTTGAGTATGTACACCCTTGCTTTGGGCAACGATGCTTGATATTTTCAACGCCTTGGCTTTGCGCTGCACGCCGGTGCTCCTCATCCCATTTTGATCTAGCCAATAAATGTCGCTGCAGGCTCTTCTTTTCCGCAGCTGCATAAGTGCAACAGGCAGCGCTGCACCTGAAAGGCTTGGTGTGTTTGTTCGTGTGGGTCTTGAACTTGGTCTTATCGGCAAAGCTCCTGTGGCAGTGGGAGCAGTCAAACAGTGCCTCTGCAGGCGGTGTTTCACAGGGTGCGAGTGAGGTTTGAGTCGATTTAGGCGGTGTTCTCAGGTCAGTGAGATGGGCGTTGGTTCCTTGGCCGAACTCGCTCTGGTGGCCTTCGACCACGTGCAGCTGTTTGGTTTGATGAGCCCCATGGTCGAAGAATTCGTTTCTAGGACGAGCAAAGTCCTCATAACCTGATAGAATTTCTACTGGCAGATCGGGTATTGTCCAGTCCGATGACGTATCAGTCGCCAGGTTCAAAAGGTCCAGAGATGTAAGCTGGCTATCGAATTTAGTATCAAAGACGTCGAAGAGTGTAAAGCCGTAGTATTGAGCTACAGGGCTGGCGGTCATGATGCTTGTTTGTGGGCTGTCGAGCAACGAGATGGTCGACGAGCTTGAATTGGAGATGAAGCTCTGTGTATTGTTGTCCCAGTTGTAATGATGCGAAGCGTCGCGAGATTCGATATTGCCGTCACTTGGGAAGTCGTTGTACAGATCATTGGCTTCCAATTGACGTAAAATGAGGTCGATCTCAGCCGGATCAGCACCGATTTGTGTTATATCCTCCGTGGAAAATTTGATGTTTCCCTCCATTTCGAACAACCTTATGGACGTCGGGCTTTTGGGGACAGTAGGCTGTCTTGAAGGTAGTGATTCGTGTTGATCGCTTAGGAGATGAGTGGTTATTCAGTGTTCGATGTCTTTAGTCTGTCATCGATTTCCTGCCTTGGCAGTCAAATTCAAATTGTTACCCGGGTTCTTCCAGGAGGTGGAAGAGATCTCCTGACAACAAATGGCTTGTGGGTGCTGCCAGGTGCATCACGGTGCCAAGAAGGACGGCCGCTGTGATGGAAACCCAATGTAGAGATTTCCAGTCGGCAGCTTCCAAAGGAACCAACTGCGGTGCTCGGATTGAATAGAGTATCTGAGTCCATTTTATCAGCCATTTTCAACTTTACCAAGTTTGAGGAACTTGGGAGGGAGGACAGACCGTCATCAAAGCGAAGCGAAGCCAAGCTTGTGGCCATGATACCACAGAGACTGTATGAAACCCACCAGCATGAGCCAATACTTCCATACAAGACTTTTGTGGATTATGTCCTTTGCCCCTCCTCACGTTGTGTTGCGCGGAGGGAAATTTCCATTGTCTGATAGTCTTAGCTAACAAGCTCGGAACCCCGTTCAAGGAAGGCAGAACACAGTGCAGTTCTTCAAGCACCCGTCCCTTCATGTTCTTCACGATACTGCCGTATAGACACCCTTTCCGTGCCTTTTGCGGGTGCAGAACCTCAGAGACGGGTGAGTGCGGTGAACATAGCCACAGGCCATGGGTAAGTCTCTGTACGGTGAACATTCCCGTCCCACCCTCGGATTGAGTTTCAAGTTGAGTGCAAGTGCCGCTCAATGTGTACTCTGCACAGCACACTTGCATTGACGATTTGAGTGGAAATGTGCCGCACCGGTTATCATGGACGACGGTGGATGCAAATTCAAGGCGTCGGGTAGTTTTGTTGAACAAGTTACATGCAGGCAAAGCAGGAATTGCTGCAATTCTGGCGAGTCTCGAAGCCGAGGTGAGAAGCGCAGGTTCTCCTTGACCACAAGCGGATGGGAGACCTGCTGGGTTTGCAATTGTGCTGAGGATAAGGAGGAGAGCGTTGTCGTAGCCTCTATCGCGTAGGTGACCTAGACGCCATTCTTTCTCGGTTCCGTTGGCCAGACTTGTGACCGAGTGAGACCCGATTGTTATGGTCGCGGCAGAAATCTCCCGGTCGGGCGGTTCATTCAGGATACTGCAGACAAGCATATCCTTCCGTGAGAAAGTTAAGTTGATCAAGTATGAGGCGTAAGGTCCACCTGGTTCCGATTCAAGGATGTACGAGCTAGCCATGATGGATCTCGCATTTGCGCTGATGCTGACTTGATAAGCTTAATGCTGTTGTGTGCCTGGCAGCCTGGGTCGAATTCAGACATTGCCAGATCATGGATCTACTCCAAACTAAAGGAAAAGGAAGAAGGGTCCTATAAGAAGTCAATTGCCTTCAGGGCCTTAAAGAGTCATACCGAGCTCATGTTGTCGAGTGGGTCTTGGGCAGCGAATCATTTTACACGAACACTTGGAGCGCTGGGTGGCAGTGCAGTATGATGCAGTGAGGCCAAAGATGAGTGGGCAGGCGGATCAAGCAATTTTTTTTGAGTATTATCCTTGCAAACTTTTGCAGGGCAGCTACCGTAGAGCGTCTTACTTAACTCTATTTGCCCTGATGTAAGAGCACCGTCATTCAGGGCATTGAGCCTTATGCTTGCCTTGTAATTCGTGCCGATGAGAAGCCGAATTTCTGGGTTCCGTGCAAGGTAATGAACCTACAAATCTAACATGCAGTCTTCATGACAAAGGTACACTCTAGCTGCAGAGACACGAAAATATTGTTCTCTCTGCACGACTACTACTACAAGCGTGGTTGCAAAGTGCAAAATTACACCGCGCCATCTCCATCCACGAATAACCGATTTCAATACTGGTCTTTTCTCACGCACGATCAAGGGTTTTTTTTCTTTCTACGAATAGATAATAGCGATGGCTTCCTTGAGGTATCTTACTACGTAAAAGATGACGTGTGATTTTACAGAGGAAGAAGTATCTCTGACGACTTATAGTGACCATCTCTTGCTTCAGCTCTTCGTAGGACCATTCTTCTAGCTGAGGTATCGATTTTAGCCCGCTCAAATTGACAGACGCTTGACTTCTGCGTTGTGTTCTGTGGAACCCGAAAATGCAGCGATTGCTCCAACCCCTTATCGGGATGTCCTCAGCTGTCGTTGTTGGCACTCTCCAGACTGGGCGTTGAGCGAGCGACCGTCAGTCAACTTTCAGTACAGCTGTTGGCCTTGGCCCGTTTTCTGTACTACGGCCGCTCGCACGCCGTATTTAAACTTTGGTCGCTGCGACCTGTATTTTGAGCTGCTAATGCTTTTCAAGACCTCTATGTCGAGAGGTAATAAGGGTGGCCAGTCAGAGATCACAATCACGGAGTTCAAACATTTACGTTGAACATGTTGGACTTCTCCAGCTTGTGCTCTCGTTCCATTCATGAGTGTCAAACTATTGACAGCCAAATTCAAAAGTGGCGGCTTAATACCATTAGAACATTGAACTGTAAGACATTTTGCTGTTCTTTTCAACTACGTACTCTTATTTCAGCAGACGGAGACCCCAACAGAACGAGCAACCAAGCAAGCAAGCATCCCATTACCCAGGTGAAGCTCAATTTTGTAGGGCTTGTTCCGAGTGTTAGGATTTCATTGCCTGAATTCATGTTGCGCGACATTCGCAACTTGGACAAGAGTGGTACTTATGTATCTGGCCTAGAAGTAATTATGATACGGCGCTCCTATTACGTGGTCCACTGTCCAAATTGTCCTATTGTGTGTTGCCTCTGGGAAATGCCTTCTTGAAAGTTTCTTCCCGGGCGGCATTCTAGGAGGTGCTCCCCTTGAAAAAAGATGTGTGGTTGGACGCTGTCTTCTGCTCCGCTTCGACTGTATCAGGGTGCGCATTTGCTGTCCTGCCCGGATTTACAAACTTGTTGCTAATCGAGCATCGTTCGCGGAGGGCTGGGCAACTTTCAAGGGCGGGCCTTTCGCGTCTATCCAAGACAGATTCTAATTAGGACAGCTGAACACTTGATGGTCTGAATGGGGTCCCGCGGGCAACTGATAAGTGGGATCACGACGCACCTCCTACGGAATTTCTTGTCTTGGGCACGGCCTCCTCGAACTTTTGCTTGGCTGTGTCTGACGGCATCTTAACTGCAAAGGACGAAAGTAACGGAAAGATGTGAATATTGGCGAACAAACTGCGGATATGTTCGAAATGTATAAGATAATTATCAAACGTTGTGAAATGGTTAGTGCTGGAGCCAGCAATAAGCTTATTTATGATTTGCACACGGACTTCGTTGAACGGCTTTGAATCTCCATGACGTAGAGTAGATCATCTTGTGGGAACAGTTTGCTTCAGCATTATGATGGCACGATCGATCGTTCCCACTTGTGGCCAATCAGCGGTACTAGCAGCAGTGTCCCGCCCTGTAAACCATGATCCCATCACCAATTCATTGACTGGAGGCCCTAAAGACAGTTTATCGGCGCTTCAACAAAGACCACCGGCCATCTTCTTACTGTAAGCTAGGCGCCCGAGGACTGGGGTTGTCTTCTATCGGTAGCATAATGTTTATGTTAACTGTAATTGATCTGGATGTGAGATTCTACTTTATCTTCGTAACTAAGGAGGCTGCGAAGATGACAGCCAGAAATTCGTACACTGACGATGTGTAAGTCATGAGCATGAAAGGGATCAAAGGTTTTCAAAATGCTTCTCAATCAGGTGCCACCCTTAGGAAACAGGCCATTATTACAAGATGCATACTCCTCACGATTATTTTCCTCCTTTGTGTGCTCTATCATCGCGTTGTTCTGGAAAACAACAACACGCTTGTTTCATATTCACACCGACTCTATACTAGCAACGATTGATTTCCCCCCGTACTTCAAAACGCAGATCATCCTTCTCGCATGTGAATCCCCGTACAGCGCAGGGGCAAGGTCTTCTTGACTCGCATGCAGCTCGAGCCACGGCTCCGGCTCCTTTCTCTCCCACGTGGCGTGTCTTGCAATTGGGCCTGGCTACGGACGTCTGTTCTTGATTCACCCTACCAACAATGATGTGTGTTTGAATCACAAAATGACCGGGTGCTGTCATTAATACACCTCGGGACTTCACGATTGTGTCTGAACTTCCCAGTTTGGTCATAATCGATCCGGAAAAAGCGGATCCCCAGCGCTCAGCGAGGGTTGAGAATGCACACGGAGAAAAACTATTGAAGGCTTACACCGTGGCTGACCTGCCTCTTTTGGACTACCAGGCCGAGAGATGGGCCCGCAAACCCAGCAAAGAGGGCCATTTCTGGAGGCCCGGACCGCGATCAAGCGGGTTGCATTCTACACGCAGGTAATTACCACCTCAGTGAACCATTCAGAGGCGGGAAATGATCCGCGTGGCTGGGTCCCCCGAAATGAACGATAGCAATCAATTCCACTGCCGACGATGCACATGTGCTCGGGACTCGGCAGGGCATTGAAAAAGATTTAAAAAGCTACGGATGGCCGCGGACCCATGAAGAAAGAAAGAAAGAGAGAGAAGAAGGCCATGCCGAGATGTTGTTGTTGTGATTGTTGATCTGAACCAGAAGACAGCAAGTCCACCATCATAATGAGGCCTTCATTCTTTCTCGGGGCCGTCCTCTCGGTCGTGCTTCCTACCTTCACAGCAGCCCTCACGGTTAACGATGCGCTGAGCAGGTCCGTCTCCGCCTATGCACACAGCAAACGCGACGTTGTGTCCGACATCCTGGACGACATTGAAGACCTAGCCGAGTGCTCAGGCTGCGAGGCCCTGCTGGTGGTGCTCCAGGCCCTCGCGCACCTTGGCAACGATGCCTTCACAGACACGATCGTGGCCATCTGTGTAGCCCTGCAGATCGAGGACGATGATGTCTGTGCAGGGGCCATCGGTCTGGAGGGCCCCATCCTGGCCCACGACCTGCGCAACATGGACATTCCGAGCAAGACGGCAGAGTTGTTCTGCCTGACCATCTTTGGCCTGTGCCAGTGGCCCGCCGTGGATACCTCGTACAGCGTGTCCATGTCTGCCAAGCCAGCCAACGCCTCGCGCCCTGAACCCAGCGGCCAGACGCCTATCCAGATTGTTCACATTAGCGACATCCACGTGGATCGGAACTACACGACAGGCTCCAGCTACAACTGCACCAAGAACATTTGCTGCCGTGCCTACGACGCGGACGATGCTGTCGGTGTCACAGACTACCCTGCTGGTCCGTACGGCAATCCCGAGTGTGACAGTCCTGTGTCGCTCGAGGAGAGCCTGTACGCAGCCATCGTGGACCTGGTCCCCAACCGCACCTTTACAATCTTCACTGGCGACGTTATCGAGGGCGATGTCTGGGAGACTACCGATGACGAGGTCACAGCCGGGCTCAACGATGCCTATGGGCGCATGCTGAGCATCGGGCAGACGTATGCTGTCGTTGGAAATCACGACAGCTGCCCAGTGGACTCGTTCCCTCCGGCTGCAGTAGATACGACCTACGCGGCCGAGACCCAGATCTTCTACGACGCGCTCTCGTCTGATATCGAGTCGTGGATCGGCAGCACCGCGTCTGCAGAGGCGTCGTCCAATTATGGTAGCTACTCGGTTGTGGACAGCACCACGGGCCTCAGGATTATCAGTCTCAACACGAATTTCTGGTACAAGTCCAACTATTGGATGTACGAGGAGACGATGGAGTATGACCCCTCGGGCATGCTTGCCTGGCTAGCCTCTGAGCTCGAGACCGCAGAGACGGCTGGCGAGCGCGTGTGGATCCTCGGTCACATGCCTCTGGGGTCTGGTGACACATTTCACGACCAGTCTTACTACTTTGACACCATCATCCAGAGGTTCTCGGGCACCATCTCCGCTGTCTTCTACGGCCACACCCACAAGGACGAGTGGGAGATTGCCTACAGCAACTACTCGAACCCGACGGCCGAGACCGCCACCATGATGTCGTACATTGCACCCGCCCTGACACCCACCTCGGGCAACCCGACGTTCCGTGTCTATGATGTCGATCCGGTTACGTTTGGCATTCTGGATTCCACGACCTACTACGCCAACATCTCCTCCCCCACGTACCAGACCGACGGGCCGACCTGGGAGAAGCTGTACAGCGTCAAGGAGACCTACGGCGCCCTCCTGGGCGTGACGGACACCGCGGCCGAACTGACACCTGGGTTCTGGCACAACGTCACAGAACTGTTCGAGACCGACGACACGGCCTTCCAGCAGTACTACGCCCGCAAGACGAGAGACTACAGCACTGACACCTGCACCGGCGACTGCAAGACCGAGGAGATCTGCCAGCTGAGGGCGGCACAGGCACAGTACAACTGCGTGACCGTGTCGCCGGGTATCAACCTCAAGCGCAAGAGGGACGATACGATCGACGGATCTGTGCAGAACGGACACGATGATCACGCGTGCGAGTCTTCAGCTGTGCCGCCGGTCTTGTCGTCTATCTATTCCGACCAAGGCCTTGAAGCCTTTAGGACTGCACTGGTCGATGTGGCAGGGGCCAGCTTTATGAACACGACCGTGTCAAGCAATTTTACTGTCTCTGATTAGGGTTTTGTCTTGTAATATGAATAGTTGGCAGTAATGTTGAGATGACCTAAACTTGAAAAGATTATTTTCCAGAATCTCATCATGCTTCTGAATTTTTTCGGGCCTGCTGAATGCATGATTACGTCTCTTCCCCCTCCTGTATTTTCTCCGGAACTCGTCGTGAGGTTGGCTAGATCTGCAAACTTATTCGGCTGCATCTGTCCCGAACATTTCGCTTAGGGCCTCAGCTCCCCCGCAGAATGTCACCATTTCGCTCACGGATTCAGCAGGGCCGCACATTGCGGGGCTTCTATAGGTCATTGTCCTCCAGCTGTCTAAGCCCGCCTGAATTGATGATGGAATTTGTTGACATGGCTTCCGCTTCTCCGGGCGGCGGCGGCCATATCAATGGTGCGAATAGTCCAAGGCAACGAAAAAAAGAAAAAGAATTGTTGAAAAAGTCGTCTCAGCTTTCTGTGTTGGATCCGTTCGGCCGTCGTTCCAACGAAGAACTCGCTTCTTTGTTCTGTTAGTAACGGAAAAATAGCAATGAAGTGTGCTTATAGTTGACAGACGTTGAAGGTCTTATATTGTTATGATAAATGGGGCATTCGAAGATTCCAGGCTCTGAATTTCCACTGAAATTGACAACAATTGCCATAAAACACATATTCCACTGTAAGATTTGTAGCCATGGTGCTCCTCCCCTCCGCCGTTGCCTTGATCTCTGTCCTTGCTGGTGGGCACCTCGCCGTAGCAGCCCCAGCTACCACGAACAGCCATGGACCTCACAGGACGTACAACTCCACGAAGCCGCCTGCCTTCTACCTTGCCGGCGACTCTATGACAGCCGTACAGAGCTCCGACGGTGGAGGCTGGGGCGTCGGCTTCCTCTCCTTCCTCCAGAGTCCCGCCACAGGCATCGACTATGGCGTGGATGGGACCACCACGGCGTCTTTTGTAGAAGATGGAGCCTGGGCGGAGGTCATTGGGTCGGTCAACGCATCCAAGGCAGAATACAACACCTTTGTTACTATCATGGTGAGGAGTTGTACACACACACACACACACACACACACACACATGAAGCACCATTTGAGAAGGAACAAGAAGAGGCTAACGCTATGAGAAAACTTGCGTAGTTTGGGGCCAACGACCAAAAGGCAGCGGCCAACGAGACGTTACTTGAATACCAGGAAAACCTTCAGAACCTCGCTGAAGAAGCCAAGGAAGCTGGGGCCACGCCTGTAAAGAAATTACAAATCCACTCTCTCAACCGTCATATCATCATCTCCTCATCTTATGAATAACAGTAGCCATAAATTGGATGGTTCTGTGTTCACTGATAGACTGCACTCGACAGATTCTTGTCACCCCTCTCAGCCGGCGAGACTTCACCTCCGAGACGAACCTGACCCTAAACCTGATCGACCAGCGGACATACACCATCTACGCGGCGCAAAACACTTCGACCTGGTGGATCGACCTGAACCAGGCCAGCACCGAGTACCTCCTGGCCATCGGCAACGCATCTGCCCAGACGTACGACCTGTCGTGCACCGACGAGACACACCTGAACGCGTGGGGCAGTGTGGTCTTTGGGCGGATGGTTGCGGATCTGCTCCTGGGCCATGTGCCCGAGGTTGGAGTTGAGGGCTTGGCCCGGGCAACACCGCCTGCGCATCATCCTGAAGGAGAAAGAGGTTACGGTAGTCTGGAGGAATGGTTTACCCCGAATAAGACCCTGAGTGATGACATCTGGGGTGGTATTTTTGCTCAAGGTGGATCGTGTCCGTTGGAATAATTGATAGCATCTCACATAACTTCTGGTTTCTTTTCCTAAAAAGAAAGAAATATGACATACTTGTATTCTTCCACCAATATATACTTTAAGTAAGTGTGTGTTTTTACTTTCTAACTAAAGTCCTCATGAACCACGCAAATTCATTCTTCAGCGCCAGCTCCAGGGTGGCCTTCATCTTGAACATGTGTCCTTCCCCAGGAGCAACCAACAGCTTCACCTCCCTACCATTTTCTCTCACCTTCTTCTCGATGTCATAGCTCTGCTGCACGGGCACGACCGTGTCCTTGTCGCCATGGATGAGCAGCAGCGGCGAGGTGATCCTCTCGGCATGCTTCAGAGGGCTCCTCTCGTAGTCCACCTCTGCCTTCTCCTCGTCGCTCAGCCCCGGCGCATAGAACAAGCCCTCGAGGTAGCGTGACTCGAGCTTGTGTGTGCCCTCGGACATGGTCTGCACGTCCGAGACGCCACAGTAGCTCACACCCGCCGCAAAGACATCAGGATACCAGACGAGGTTCTGCAGGACATTATACCCACCGGCGCTGCCCCCGTGGATCCCAACCCGAGCCCTGTCGGCCCGCCCCGTGCTGGAGAGATAGTCCACACACTCGACCACATCGTCACGGTCCAGGATCCCCCACTGTGCGTCCAGTCTCTGGCGGTAGGCTTTTCCATGGCCCGAGCTGCCCGTGTAGTTAATAGAGAAGTAGGCAAAGCCGCGGCTCGTGTAGAGCTGGAAGTTTGTGCCGGGCAGGCTCCCGACCTGGAGGCCCGGGCAGATATGGCCTGTCGGTCCGCCGTGGGGCATGACGAGCAAGGGTGGGAGTGTTCCCTCGGGCGCGGTGAACTTGGGGTTGTGAGGCGGCCAGTAGAAGCCGTGGATGGGACGCTTGGGTTCCTTCTTGGAGGTGAAGTGGATGTGCTCAGGGCGAGAGAAGATCCTGTCTGGGAATTCGGTACTCAAGGCCGTTGCGACTCGCACCATGGTGGCTTTGACCTGGTCGTCGAGGGAAAAGACAAAGACGCCAAGCGACATCGTAATACCAGCGCCGATTAGGACGAAAGAATTCGAGGTCACGGCTGCGATAGGGTCGCGGCGCGCCTCGACAAGCGGGACGTCGAGGGGCGTCACTTTGAGCGTCTTAAGGTTGACATGGATCGTGCTATAGGCTGCATATTTTGTATACGTGAGGACCAATGAGTCTTCTGAAAGAAAACAGAATGTGCGTCTGTTTGTGCAGATAAGTAATTATGCCATGTAAGCATTTCGGTGCGGTTGGCTCGACTTACTGATCAAGCAACATGGAGCAGTCGCCTATCTCCACCTCGTCCAGGCGCTTCAGGTTGAGCTTTTCCGCAGCTTGGTCCTGGCGGCCAGGGTAGAACCTATACAGCTGTCTCCAGTCGCTGTCCTCCACCTCGTGTGGAAAGTAGAGTGCCCCGTCCGGCGCCCACGTGCCATCGCCCACGGCCTCTCCAAACTTACCTCCAGCGACGACCAACGGGTGCTCAAGATGGATCGGCTTGCCCTTCTCACCCCCCAGGACCTCGGACAAGCACAACTGCGACCTGGTCCACGCCATGTCGGGATGATTCCACCTACGCCACGAGACCCACCGTCCATCGTGGCTATACCGCGGCCCGGTGTAGAAGTCGGCACCAGTGACCAGCCTGGTCACGGCGCCTGTGTCGAGGTCGATAGCGACGACGTAATTCTTCACCTCCGGAGGCTCAGGGTGCGTGTGGTCCTCCTCAACCGCGAGCACCCACCTGGCTGTGGCACCTGGGTCCCGGCTCGGGCCAAAGTCGGCATAGCGGAGCCAGGGGGTGTTGCTGACCAGCGTAGTGACGCGCCCAGCATCGACGTCGAGGATCTTGACCGCATTGCCGTCCTGTGCATCCGAGAAGATGATGCGTTGGGGGGCATTCGGGTTCGCAGAGGAGGGGAGGACATCATACGCCCCGCCTCCGTACTCGTACACGGCGGTGCTTACCCCGTGCGGCTCCGGCAGGACGTGGACGAGTTTGTATGAGCCATCATCCTGCGCGACCACCTCGACGATGGCAGACGCCCCGTTGGGCTTAGACTCTAGGTAGAAGACACGCCCGGTTCGGACCTGACAACATGAGTCAGCTTGTAGTTCTTGATGATGCCTGATATGACAAGGCGGGGGAGGGTGAGAGTAAGATGCCGTGAGATCGTCAGAAAATGAGGGGCACCATCGCACGAACATCGCTTCGGGGAGATGACACTCCCTTTGTCCCGGCAGTCGCGTCCTCGAGACTGATTGCACTCTCCCACTCGCCATACGGTGCGACCATCTTGGTTACCATGGTTTCTGAAATCTTGGTTTGTCCTTCTTGTTGTCGCTGCATATGAATTTCGATTTTGTTTCTGTTATCGAGAGAGCTTTCAAGGTCCGCGTGATAAATAAATACTTTATGCAGGCTGGGGCTGAATTACTCCGGTCTGACAATTTGGGGTGGATAAGCAAGTATTTACAGTACGTGTTCTCAATTTGATCGGCAATCTTTATTGACAACAACACAACTTCTTTCCTGTCTTCTTAACAGCTTCCATGGCCAATTTATATTCAAACCTCTTGTAGGAATATCACCTCGTCGTAAATACGACCGCGGAACATCGCCATTTCCACAAATTGCGCAGCGTTCTAGTCCAACAAGCGCACTTTGTTTGTCCGTATACTTGAATGGAAAATCATTATCCAAAAATGACTTCTACTACTGGAATAGTGTAGCATGTATGCACGTAGTTGATCCGTCTTATCCCCCATCCGCTCGCCGACGCGGTCTGACGAAATAGATCCACCGTCTAACGGAATTCGTGAGCTGTTTTGGTCACCTGAGACACATATACGCATCGTTGGCAGACGTAAGTTGCCCACGCACGTCTTATAGGATTGCAATGTGTATACGCGGCTAGTCAATCAAAACTTTGCTGGCAGTGCCCTATGTTGAAGTCGTTCGACGTAAGCCCTCGGACTCATTCACAGGCAGATCATTTTACCCGTGTCTCCTCACCTCCCCCTCATTCGTCCCGATGATATATCATAGATACAATTTTCATATGAAGAATACCTGTGGTATAGAACGTGTAGGTAAAAAAGGAAAGCACTTAAACATAGCCCTTGACGCTGACTTTATCACAGCGGATAAACATTGTCTATTGAACCAACCCATTGTTCTAGCTAGCAGACTCTTCAACCATTTCCTGCCGCGCCGGCCCGTAAATGGCCATACATCTTCAAAGCCTGAACCTGCTCGTCCTCGGCTTCATCAAGGCTCGCTGTAGAGAGGAGCCCCTCCTTTACCAATCTCGTGAGAGCGCTCGTCAGGGTCTGCGTGTCTAGGTAGGTACCCCGCAGGCGCCTGTGTCCGCTCGCCGTATCGAACCTGGTGCGTCCGTGCAGGATCCGCCTGTTGTCAAACACGACACAGTCGCCCGGCTGCAGCCTGTACTGGAGCATGTTCTCGTCGGCTTCCAGGCTATCCCTGAAGGATCTGGCGGCGTCACGCCAGGCAGGCAGGGTTTGGCAATTCTTCTGGTTCATAGCCTGATACCCTTCCTCAGGGCGGTCCGGGGGAAACACGCCCTGGAAGGGAGGCGACCAGCTGACATCCCTCGGGGCCGCATCCACGGCGCTCGACTGTGTCCTGATCACCGGCCGGGTCCGGCGGTAGAAGTTGCCATTCTTGGCGTAGTGGTAGGCGACGGGCTCTGTGCGCAGGAGCTGGTAGTGCTTGGGGTTCTTGAGCTGAATCTCCGCCGCGGCCCGCAGCCCGTCGCTGAACAGGGACTCGCCGCCCTTGCACTCGTTGTTCACGCAGTGCAGGAGCTGGATTCTGGGCGCGGGCGTCCAGTACATCAGATCCTGGTGCAGACAGAGAAACTCGCTGGTGTAGGCGGCGTTCTCGGCGTTGGGCTTGGACACGACGTCCCAGGTGTGTCCGTAAAAGGTGGACTGGAGATGACCAACCTTGCTGGCGATGTCCAGCACGGCGGCCTCTGTCTCGGGAACGCCCTTGACAAACACCAGACCCCACCTCATGAGGTCCAGAAAGGCTCTGGCGAAGGAAGGGCCGCCTCTCATCCAGTCGGAGTAGCTGATGGCCCTCGCATCCATGTCCCGTGCAAAGATGGCCCGATCCCACAGCAACCGTGCTGGCGTGTACTGTTCCGGCAGCATGGTCTGCTGAAGCAGGCGCCGGATGAAACCGGCATCGTAGACGGAAGAGTGCCGGCCGCCCTGGAGGAAGTCGTGTGCCCAGATGATCTCGAGCGAGCCGTCCTCGAGGACCCTGCAGGACTCCGTCTCGGGGCTGGCGTCGATGTCACAGGTCGCAAACCTCTTCTGGCCCGAGGACTCGCTCACGCAGACACTGCAAGGACAGGCGTCGCGAAACCACAGGGCGGGCAGGCGGAAGACGTGTCCATCGGGGCTGCTGCTTGCAAAAGTGAGCCTGATCTCTCCCGCCTCTGCCACAGCGTTGACCAGACCACCGAGGTCCTCAAACCTCTTCTTCAGCCCCGAGGAGAAATCATGAGATGATCCATTCTGCACAGAGGTGGTCTGCGTGAGGTGCCTAGCTCTTGCTGCTGCAGGTAGGCGCAGAGGCCCAGCCTGCAGCAGGGTAGGACGCACACGGGGGCGAGCAATATTGCGGGAGAGTGAACGTTGCTGCTGGCTCCAGGACGCCGAGGGTCCTTGTCGAGGATGGCGAGGACGCTGAGGAACCTGTGCAAGGGACTGTAGGCATCTGTCTATGCGCAGCAAGGAATTGGAAGCCCTGCTGGCACAGCCTGCATGTGTCATGTTCAATCTCATCCTGAACAGGCTTGCCTCACGTTTGTGCCGCGCTGCACTGACACCAACCAGTCTCCTCTCTTGCTCTCTTGCTCTCTTTCTCTCTCTCACCCTCTCACCTTCCTCTCTGCGATGTTTTGCTTGGTCGCTTTTTCAAGGCATCAGAAGGTGCAACGTCACCTTGGAGAATGGAGAGGAAGGTCCGAGTCGACTGCTGTATCACGTTCGTCCCTGCCATGTATGGTACGATCTGAACCTTATCCACGCTGATGGAAGTTACTGTACAGTACCTCGGCTGAGACTAAAAGGCGGGGACGCTGAGCTAAGCAAAACAACATGTCTACATAGATCAATTAACCTTGCAACCCTACGAAACAACGCTTCATAGACAGCAACAATTGTTGGAGAGCACTTCGAGAGCAACGTCGTCCTTCGCCATCTTCGTATCCCATAGCGTGAGGATCACGTTCTAATCATCAATGTGCCATCGCGGCTATTACTTGGCTATCCTTTCTTTCCCAGATGAAACAGCCAGCCCAAACTACTATTATTATTAGATCGAGGCTTGGAACCCCCCGAGATGGTCGCTTCTTTTGCAACTGCCACTGGACCACAAGCCACGACCACCAATCAACAGATTCTAGTCCAATAGCCTGGCGCGCCCTTAGGAGCAGGGGGGGAAAAAAGAAGAAGACCAAGAAGACAAAAAGCAGATTCCCGCATTCGATTGGTGACCAAGAACTGGAATGAGAAACCCGCCGCCACAACCACCCTCCCCGATCCGGAACCTGAAACCACCGCAGCTGGGCGACCGTCTTCAAGACCCGCGCTCCCTCCCCCCAAATCCCAAGATGGCCTGGCGGTCCTGCAGCGCGTCAGAGCGCGCGGCACCAACCCAAGGCGGCACAGACAGGATCACCTCCCGCCACCCCCCCCCCCTCTTCCCGAATCTCGTATTCCAATTTCAGAGCGAGGAGAATGAAGGGGGTCTTGGAGGGAGTTTCCTTTGCCCTTGGTGAATCCCGCGCGTTGCGTGCGGGGGGCAGGTGATATGATCCAATAATGATAATCATTGAAACACGACCCCATTCAAAACCTTTCTTCTGCCAGGCGGCAGTCTGCCTGCCGGGGAAATGTCGATACTCATGTTTTTCCTCTGCCTCTTCTCTGGCACGTGGTGTCGTCACAACCAGACCGGCTGAGAGAGACCCCGAGTCGGGCTGGAATGTCACCGCCTCGCCCTTTCTCTGCGTAAACCGGAAGAGGAAAGGAGGGGGGGGGGTTGGGAGGAGAGGGGGATCACCCAACAATAACAACCCGTGCACGTCTGGACGACCATGGGTTGTCATTGTCAAGTGCGGAGGTCTAAGAGGCCCCCAGCATCTCGACGGCCCCGTCACCGAAGCAATTGGTTGCCGGGCAGGCGATGATGATCATGACCCTCAGACTCTAATCGTCTATTGATCTCCTTGTTTTGAGGGACACATAGTGAGTGGTGCCTTGGCCCGAAGAGTGATCCCCCCCCCCGGAGGAGGCAGGATGGCCCAAAAGAATGCAACTAGGAATGCTGTGTGTGGGTGATGCTCAGAGGAACAGCACGTCGCGATGAGGGGTTATCGAAATACACGCGTAGACTTGAGATATTTTGGGGGGGGGGGGGGGGAATTGGATTCGTCAAATTTCAAGAAAATAGGAATTGATATCAATAAACACTAGAAAAAAAGGCATTTGCCATGCCTGCCACGTATGAACCAGCCAGCCGATGTAATTTGTACGCCTTGAAAAAACTTTGTGTCGAGAAGGTATTCAGAACACCCCTTCTCTCTCCCTCTCCTCTCCCCCTCGAGACCCAGCGAGATATAAAATACGCCAGCTGTGCACGTGTCCAAAAGATCTCTAGGTCTCTCTCAATCCAATCCTGTATCCTTCAATCCGTTCACGAAATCCAAAAACAAAAAAAAAAGACGTTACCAGCGCAGTCCTGGGGGGGGGGGGTATATCCATCTTCTTAGAAGCCCAGGTTGACCTTGAACTTGAGGGTACCGGCAGTGTTGTAGCCGAGACCATCAGCGGCAGCGAGCGCGGCATCAAAGGCATTGGTGACGATGGCAGCACCGGCGGAGATGGAAGAGCAGGTGGTGCCGTCCAGGGTGCAGGCCTCCACACCGTTGACGGTGCCGTCGGCGTTCTGGGCCATGATGGAGGAGACGTCAAAGGCAGACCAGGTGGTGGTCACGTCGACGGCGTCCCACTCGATCCAGGTGTACAGGAGGGCCGAGTTGACATCGGTGACGGGGGCCACGCTGGCGGGCTGGCAGGTACCGGCACCACCGGTGCCGTTCTGGATGGCCAGGTACTGAGTCTCGCCGGCAGCGAGGCTGAAGCTGGAGTACGAGCCCTCGCTCGTGTACCAGCCGGCAATGGAGCCATCCTTGGCGATCTTGTTCCAGTAGTAGCAGATCATGTCCTCGGTGGCGCCGTAGAACTGGACGTAGTTATCGTAGGCCTCGGCGACGTCCTCGGTGGCGACGAGGATGTAGTTGCAGCCGTAGGAACCGTCCACAGTACCAGTGTTGCCGACCTGGGCGATCTCCTCGACGGTGGCGCGCTTGGAGGCGGAGCTGCAGTTGTCCTCGAAGGAGACGTACGAGGTCACGCCGGAGCTGGAGCTGCCGGAGCTGCTGGAGGAGGAAGAAGTGGAGGAGGCGGCGGCGGCGGTAGCAGAGGCGGCGCCGACAGCAGCAGCAGCAGTGGTGGATGTCGCGAGGGTGGTGGCGACGGTGGTGGCAGCGACGACGTCGGCGGCAGCGGCGGGGGTGTAGTAGCTGCCAGACATGGTCCAGGAGACGAGCTCACCGTCAATCACGGCGTCGATGACCTCCCCAGAGCGCTTCTCGTTCTCGACGTTGCGCTGCTTGTTGTGCAGGTGACCGTGGCGGGGGTGAGCCGAGACACCGAGGGCGGTGCCCAGAAGGACGAGAGCAGCAAGACGAGCCATTGCGAACGAGGGTATATTGAATTGGCAAGTGTTTTAACGATGGAAGCTGTTCAACAGGTTCTTGCTTTTGCTTTTCTTGTAAAAGAATGTCTTTGGAAAGAAGGTTCCAAAATAAAAATGAGTGTGAGTCGTGATCTCGTGGTGAGTTGTCACTGAGGGAAGTGGTTGGCAAGAGAAAACACGAAAAGGAAGGGAGGGTGAGTCAAGGGCGACGACGGGGGTTTTGTTGAATATGAGGTGAAGGAGGGGCTGGACGGAATAAAAGCCTTTTTTGTTCTTTTCCTGGTTCGTTCCCTTGATTCTTTCTCTCTCTCTTGCAAATGAGCGTGGGTGGGTTTGACACGGTGGAGGACAGACCCGGAAAAAAAAGATTGACTTGGGACCAAGGATGGATAGAAAGAGAGAGGAGAGAGAATGAATCAAGAACGACCGAGGGGGGGAGAGGAAGGGGGGGGGGTGTGGACACAATAAAAACAGGGAAAGAACGGGGTCCATCAGAAAAGGAGGGGGGGAGGGGGGGGGCGCCTTAGGAGAGAGTCCAGAAGCCGCCCGGGGGAAACGTGTTGGTCTCCACACCCTATCAGATACAACGTGCCATAGCCCATATTGCCATGGGAGAGAGCCCAAGGTGAAGGAAGGAGCAACGACGACGACGAGAAGGGGGGAAAGGGGCTGAGGCGTGAGAGGGAAGGAGATTAACTGTGCAGGGGTCAAGGATGATTGATGCGGGGCTTTTACCAGAACGGTTAAGCGGCAGGATCTGCTCGACGCCTTACCTGTTCCTGACAGGTACAGAAAAAGGTGACGGCGGGTCCTGCCAGGGTTGTTTCATGACCAATAAAGGCGCCCAGGCAAAGAAACGGTACGCACAAATTTAAAATTGGATGAAATCAGAATCAAAGGAACCATAGCGCCGCGCTGTTTGTCACCGTTTTTGGATCTCTCTCTCTCTCTCTCTCTTTGGGCTGCTTCTCATGAATAAGTCAAAGGCTTTTTACTCAAATCATTCAGCACAGCCTTTCTTCTAAAGCAATCACACAACGGTCACCGAAACGGAATCGCACTGGGGACTGGGACTGGACTTTCTTCAGGAGCCCCTGTCCTACAGGTTGTGGGAATGTCGGATCGCGCAGGGCGGCCCGGCAAAAGGCGTTGCGCGAGCCAAAGGTGGCTTTTGATTGGAAAATGGTTGCGCGATGGCCAGAATGGATCATCGCTTTGATGACTGGAGCCGTATTTGGCCCCAGCCATGCGCACACCCTCATTTTCAGTACCGAATCCCCTCGACGCCATCACGAGCCATTAGATGAGATCCCCCTATTTGCCCCCCCCTTCCCCGTGGTTGAGGAGGAGATTAACTTCAGATGCTGGCTACTTGGCGCCGAGCGAGACCCTCTCATTAGATCCCTATAGACAACAGCCCTGCGCGAGGAAGAGAGAGAGAGAGAGGGCCTAAGGTCAAGTCCCCAACACCGACAACCGTCCAGTTCTGTCCCTCATTACAGGTTGGCGATCCCATGCCTAATATAGTGTACGTAGCACTAGTATGATATTTATACTGTAAGGATGATCATTGCCCAAGCCCCAGGCTTACGTGGTGATGGCCGCGAGGATTGTCCCCCACCCCCCCTTTTAGAAGAAAGAACTAAGAGAGAGAGGAGAAGGAGAAGAAGAAGAAGAAGAAGAAGAAAAGACTCCAGAGATGTGAGAGCGCCCACTCAACACCTGCACACAACACAGCTGATGGATAGTACAGCCCGTGGCGCGTGATAGCTCGAGGGCCGAATTCCGTTTGTAATTGTCGTGACCGTTTTTGTGTGTCAAAGCGTGGGCAACGATTCAGTGCGCACAGCAGCGTCCTGCATTAGTCTCCGACGCTCGGGTTGTTTCGTCCAGTTGCCGACCTGCCGAACCCTGCAGATTTGGACTGCCGCCGTGCACAACTCATCAAACCCAGGACCAGAACCAGAACCAGTCAGTCGGTCAGTCAGCTCAGTCAATCAGCCAAGTAGTCCAATTACCTCGCGCCGTCTTGGTATAGAACCATGGAGCAAGCAGCTCGGAGATGTGCCAGGTGTGGATGTCGGCGGCTTCATGCAGGGACGACAAATCACAACCGGCTGCACTTGGCCTCGACTCAGCGACTCGACGGCGGCTGGGCACGGCTCCGCAGAGATTAGCCTTGGCCTTGCCATTTGGCCCATGGGATGAACCTTGGTGGCCCCTGGGAACCTGGGCAAAAGCCTGTTGTTGTGTGTTTGGTGTTTGCTGAAAAAGTTTCCAGGTTTCGAGAAAAGAAAAGACGAAGGGGAAAAAAAAAAAGACTGATTTTTCCTTGGGGTGGTGTGGGTTTTAGGTATTTTTTTTTTTCTTCTTCTTTCCTTTTTCTTTCTCCATTGCCATGCTGATCATTCCGTCAAAACGTTGGTTGCATCTTCGCCTCCAGACAAAGAGGTACTATGGTAACAACTCATCCCACAACAGCAGGTGTGTAATACTTTTGTCCCACAACATCTTCTCCCTTGTCACACCTCTTCGTTCTTTACAAGTCTGAACACGTGTCCATCGCTGTCGCTGCCCGATCACTGATTGCATCCGAGACGCCCGCCCCGTGAGGAACTCGAACAACTCATCTCTCTCTCTCTCGCTCACATGTGACGGACCTTTCTTGCTTGGGGACCCATTTCTGATGCCTGCGGGAATCTGGGCGCTTTTTTTGCCTTTTGTACCTGACGATCGCGCCCATCACAGCACACACCAGCGCAATCCATGTCACATGCATGCAGGCTACAAAAAGTCACATCTCTCATCACCTATTAGGAACAGCGTCTTGACTCGACTCCCCAGCGGCTACTCTTGCCTATTGTTTTCTCTTTCTTCTTGGGAACCGGCATCCAATTGCTATACAGACAACAAGATGACGACATTCGTGCAGGGCGTGTGGACCTCCTCTTCTTTTTTTTTTTTCTCTTTAAAGTTTTTTCTTCCTTTTCTTCCTCTCCTCTTATCCACCACCAAATCCTTGGAATCGTCAGCCTTCGGGCCGGTTCGCCCCACCTGGTGACCTGCAGTGTCAAAGCCTTCACTATGGTAGTGCTCGACTGTTCGAGACCACAGGGCTAACGCTGCTCAAAATGTTACAACTGGACGAGAGCTGACACTTGTCCTGCAGCATGCAGCCAACCTCCTCAGGCCCGTCCTCCAATGACAAAAAGAGTTGTTCGCGACGTGGGTCGCTGCTATTGGGTCAGCTTTTATCCCTCATTGATGCTTGACTCTTTGTTGTGGTGAGCCGCGGACACCGGCATACTTTTGCCGCCCTAGAAAAGTCCTGATTCATGGCCGTCGGTCGACCACTGACGCACACGCCTTCACACATCGTTACCGTCCCGGCTGGGCATGCACGCACCCATGGTCCTACGGAGGACCGTGTCAACCCGTCGCTCGCGGCAGTTCCGCAGGGGGGAGAAAAAGGGGGGGGGGGGCTACTCCGGGGAATCGTTCCCTGGATCACATCTCTGCTGGCTGGCCTTGCGCCACCAAAGCCCTTGCAGTACACCGCCCTTTACCCATGGCCTCGGACTTCGTTGACGACGGCTGACATCGGAATGCTGGTCGTGGAATTCTTCTCACCAACGCCGCTGGTTCGCCCGCTTCGGGCATTCGGGGACGTTCAGGTCGCTCTTCCGAAACTAGAATATCGTGTGTACCGACGCTGCAGGGGCAATTCTGCTATGTGCGCCTCATTTCTAAAACCCCGATTAAGACAACGAATATGGCAACATTTCAAGGCTACAATCTTGGAAGCATGGTGTCATAGTCTGCATCACCCCCTATCAAGTACTCTTTCATTTTTCAATAAGATCCCGGGCTAACAGCTCTGGATGGCCGGTTGACTAGGCCCAAGTACTACACTCTGTGTCTGCAGTTCTTGTTCCACGCTGTCTCTTGCCAACGACCTTATTGAGTTGTTGCTTGCTCCGACCTGGTTGCTCATTTTCTAGCTTGTGATTAGTTCTTACTGAGTGGAAGCAATGGATATTGAACTTGCAATCCCAGCGCCACCTGATGACACAATTTGCTGTATTCCCGAATCGCGCATACTGGTGGAAGGGCGTGCATGGTACCATTCTGATAGGGCCCACATGGCAGCTCCTAAGGCGCAGTACTTGGAGACCAAGAGAGGTCGGCGCTGTCTCTTACATATCTTGCTGGTGCTTCAATAGATAAGATCCTGAGAATGTACACACAATTAGGTGATAGACTTGGTGGAATGTTCATTCCTTCTCCAGGCCAACCGCCATTCGTCTACCATGTAGCGGCGTCTCTCACAGACGACCTCCAGGCCTTATATGTACATGAGGAGGACGTTACGCTTGCCCCCCGGAGCCGCGTTATGGGTTTCTCATTCTCATTCTCACCACAATTTCACAAGCTGATGATTCTGCCATGCCTTACCCATCACTACGTTTCTGAGATACATTGGGCTTCGAACTCTGATAGTGACCGTGCATTACTTGACCCTGCGCATGGGGTATAGGTTCCACACCGTAGGCACCATGAAGCAGCTCGATATAAGTTACGTCCAGGTTGCCTCAGGTGATATACTGAGTCCACCTGGGATAACAGGGCTGATCATCGCGACCATAGACCTGGCTATAATTAGAACGTTAATAGTATTGATTATGTATTACTGCTGGGGCAAAGTTACCGTTGTCAGTTTTTGTAGAAACGGGTTTCCGGAAATTGGAACCTGACTACAGACAAAAACAAACCATAGCTTACTGGCTAAACTATAGGCCGATTTGCCACGTTTTTCGGGCATGTCATCTTCGCTCGCATAGTTCTCTCCCGCCTTCTAGCTAAAGACGCTTTCGTGGGTGACAGCGGGACGGCCCTGGATCGCCATGTCGCTCGGGGAGGAGGGCTCAGCCGCCGCCGCCGGGCTACTATTTTGTTCCGCTTATTGTCTTTATTGTCCTTCAGGTGAGACATTAATAGTTATGGCTTCGTCAGCAGTCCTCGGTAAGACGGCGTTGCGCTAAATCCATCTTCATTGTCTTCCAAGGTTTGACATGGACATGCGTGCATGCCTACAGGTTTTTGGTGGTTTTTTCTGCAATGGTTTGGTAAGGCCCCACGCACACCTCAGTGCCGGCGAGTTGGCCGTCGCCACGCACATGCTACGTAGCAGCTGCCCGGCTCAATGCCATTGGACCTCTGCACAAGGAACGTTTGCACAATGCAGCAGGTGCCGCCTTTGCCGCCCCTGGCGCCCTACTTACTTGTCCGTTGTCCAAACAGCAAAATTGTGGGAGCATAGGAGGGTCGCCTAGAAGTACAAAGACCATGAACAAGGACCACCGCAAGGAGCTCATAAAATGGTCCAGAGGTGCAGCATGGGATGCTGGACCATATGTTGGCTGTTCAAGAAATGTTAAATCACTTTGCGTTTCGGTGGTAATCACAACTAAACGCGAAAAATTTCATCTGAAGAGAGCCACAACATGGCGTTGCATTCATCACCGTCCTCTACAACGGATGTATCCGTTAGTCAACTGAGGTTCAACGGGCCGGGGAATGGCTGGACCTGCTGCAAGTGCGGAGGCATTACCTCCTTGCGCTGGTTGGATTGTGAGGACAGAAAGTGCCGGCACCGCAAATGCGGTCAAGGTTGTATAATAAACAAACGACCTAATCCTTTGAGGAGGTTGAGCTCGTTGCTGCAGGTTTTAAGATCTTAGATCGGGCCACGCTACCGATGAAGTGGTGTTTCTCAGCGAATGTAGCTGAGGCCTATTCTTCGATTTACAATATCGTACTTCCTCAATACTAAACTACTTCGTCTCATCTCTTGTAGAGCCATAGCCCACGTTCGTGACAGTGACCTGCGTTGATCAGCTGTACTTCCTTACTTGATGACGAATGTAAGGTTGGGCTACCTACTTTATTTCTGAATAATTACTTACTTAGTAGTCAGTAGCTTGGGTCTTTGCCAGTAACTGCGAGCTATCAAGTGCTGGTAAATGTTGAGGAAAAGAAAAGACACAAACATATATATCCACGACCTAAATATATATAAGATAGATGACATTGTGCTCACGTTGCCTAGTAATGTATGTGACCAAATAATACCCCAAAGAATGTTCATTTGCCTGCCCCATTCAACAGGTGCCTAGCCATGACACAATAATTAGTCGCCAGGCTGCCCTGCATCATGCCTCAGTTCCTCCCTCAATCCCCACACGAAGTGTCCGTGCCGCTGCTCGTGGCTGTGTCCGATCTCGGGAGATTCTTCTTCCTTTCCTGCTGTGGTTGTTTACCACCTGCAAGGTTGACCGAACGTCCCTTGAAACGGTCTGCGGGCCACCCTTGCATCGTCCAGCCCTTCTCCACAACGTCGCCGGACATGACGAGAGTGTGCTCAAGGAGAACACTGTCATCTTTCATCTGGGCACCTGACAGCAGCCTCGAGCCGCTGCGCAGGACGCACCTCTTGCCGATGGACAGGCGGTTGAGATCGAACTTGCCCCTAGTATTGATGTGACCCACCACGCTGGCATCGTCGATCACCGTGCGGTCTCCGATGGTGATCAGATCAGGCTCGGTGAACATCAAGCTGGGCCTGCCGTTGGCGAAGAGCGCGCAGTTGTCGCCAATTTCGGCACCCAGGGCGCGGAAGTACAGCACCAGCCAGTGGGTGCCAGTCAACATGCCGAGGATGCCATAACCGCGAAAGCAGTATCTGCGTAGCTTCTCGATGGTGAGGTACAGCTGCCACTTCTGGCAGTATGGGCTCTTATCCCAGTCGTAATTCCCAGGCTGGCGGCGACCGAGAAGATACCACTTTGCGCCGATAGTGACAGCTATGGCCAGGACGGCCTGTACTGTGGTGAGGACGCTGATCAAGCCGAAGAACAATCCATAGAGCACTGGAACGTCATACCACACCCCATTGCCGATATATTCGTGTTTTTTGCGGAAGATGAAAGCGATGATCTGGATGGCGCTTATCGAAGGAATATTCCAGTACAAGGCCGCAAAGACAGTGATGACTGTCGAGTACATGATGATCGTCGGCAGACTATAGACCCTGAACCGCGCTTTCTTGAGGTAGAAAGCACGGCCGAATGGCGAAGTATCGTCTGGGGTGAGCTTGTCATCGTAGGCGTCCTGCTTCCGAATACCATTGGTGGAAACCTTGAGTCCTCCCTCTTCCTTACCCTCCACGATTTTGAGAGCTTCGTAGTCAGAAGAACTCTTCTCCGAGTCCTTACCTACCTGCCGCACGGAGTCTGGGCTTGGACCAGCGCTGAGGCAGATAGCATCACCATTCTTTGAGCCGACATAGATCCCGCCACCTGTGTAAGACTTGTTGCGTCGCGTCAAAGCGCCAGAACCCATGGTGGCCTTCTCCCCAATGTGAACACCAGGCAGTAGAACAACTCTGTCAGCAATCATGGCGCGGTCTTGCACCTTGATGATCTCAGAGCCGATGCCATCAGAGGTTACAAGATGAGCTCGCGAGCCAAAGACAACATCATTGCCAATGTCCAGAAGATGATAATCACCAATAGATGGACCAGTACCAGGCCAGTAGACACGCTTGCCAACACGTCCGCCAAGGAGTCGGATGGCGATCGAGGTTCCTTCGTAGTGCTGACCCAGCAGCTCGGTCATCTCGTGCAGCCTCTTGGCTGGATATATGGTCTTGATCAAGGACATCCTCCACTTTTCGAAATGACTCCTCCCTCTGGCGGACGTGGGTTGTTGGGTGCCAAGAAAAATATCAAGGGTCCATTTCAGCACCAACATATATCCGAACAGAACGAATGGGCTGAGCGATGCACGTAACACCAAAGCGAGATAGTGAAAACCTACACGACGTGAACCAGCGAACCATTGTACTATCACAAATGAAATGGATGTTAGCTTGTGCCTAGTAGGAAAAGAAAGTAGACCCGGATGCACGTAGCTGACGAGGACTTGGGAATGGCGGAGTGTACAATGAACTCAGAATACGTACAAATACTATACATTGGCGTTTGGAAGGACATGGGTTCCGTAATAACCAAGCCAAACAAGCCCAAAAGCCAGGGAACTGAGTTTCTCAAATTAGCATGTTGCTCGATGGGAAGGCAAGAGGAAATAAGACAGAATCTTAAGGGTATTCGAAAGCTCTGAATCAAGCAAAGTTTCTCCAGCAGACGCATAAAGGGAGGCGCTGAACGGCTGTGGACGACTTACTGAGTGAGACCATCCAGCCGATGGTTGCCAGCGGCTTTGTGACCAGCCAATCAAGTGACCAGTGTGCGCTGGGAATGCTCGAGAGCATCAGATCACGATTGGCCTCGTCGGCAGCATCAAGCTCGTGGCTAGACGAGTTGGCTCCAATGCACGTGCCTTCGGGAACTGTGGTCGAGGGAGCCACGATGGATGCAATGCCCACGGTAGCATTACGTCCAATGTGAATACGACCGAGGTACATCGTTGTGTTTCTCTCGCCAGCAAAGGGCCGCACTGTGCACCGTTCTAGAACGGCATTGTCTTCTATCTCGATGAGATCCCACTCGCCGGTCGAGACGCCGCGTATGGAGACATTCTTCCCAATCCTAGCGCCCATGAGGCGGAGGTAGAGACACGAAGTATAGTTGGTTTGCGCGAAGAGACCATGGCCGCAGATGTCCACGATCTTTTGGACCATCCACCATCGGGTGTGATACGACCCCCACATAGGGTATAATCCCTCCTTGTACCGGCCGATGATGAGCCACTTGGCGGCGATGCCCACGAAAGGGATAACAGCCTTTGTAATGAGGCGGGCGACAAGAATGGAAATGCTGAGATTGAGCAAACGGCCAGGGACGTAGTTTGTAGTCACCCACGTCTGAGTGTACGCCAAAAAGACCATGAAAACAGTCCACTGATACGCGCGGCGCACAGGATAGAAGACGCACATGGGTAAGAGCTGTAAGGCCATGAGCCACCACCGGGTTGATGAGTGAGTTTCCTCACAGCCTTGGGCGACAAATGATTCCTCCGATTGCTCAGGTTTGGAAGATCCTCCATCAGGGGTTCTCTCCCTGATGTAATCCGCCAATTCGCGTACAGAGCCATGTTGAAATACCACGTCGATGGTTATGTGCGACTGAAACTCGGCCCTGAGCAGGGATAGCAACTTGCCAGCTCGCAGAGAGTCGCCACCTAAGTCGAAAAAGTTCGCATCGGCACCAATCTCCGCCCTGTTCAGGTTGAGTACAGAAGAGAAGGCTTTGGCGACTCTGCTTTCCACAGATGATCCGTTCTCGCCGGGTGAGGACGCCTCAACCTGGGCGAGGTACCTTCGTAGCGCCACGTCATCCAGCTTGCCGTGGGTGTCAACTGGCAAAGCAGCCTGGAGGATTTGAATTCTCGTAGGCATCATGTAGCCTGGCAGACTGGTCTCCAATTTCGACTTGACATAAGCTTCAAGTGTCTCATCCAGTTGAAGGCGCTCTGGGTTTGTCGGTGCTATGATGACACCAGTCGTCCTGTCTTTGGCGCTCATGCGGATGCAGAAAGAGCAGTTATGAGGAAGAATGCAGGAAACTCCCTTCCAGAGGGCGTTTATGTTGATCTTACAAGTTTTGCAAAGGATAGGCACTGAGACTTCCTGGTCTGGCGGGGGGCAATCGGCTTCCCAATGACGTGCGATGTAGGCGGTTTCGTCCGTAAGCTGTGGCAAGGAGAGGCGCTCTGCCAATTTTATCCTCAAGATTTTGTTGTTCTTCTTCGGAAGATCAGACATGTAGACAATCAGGACCGGCCACTTGACTTGCTGGAGAGATGTCTTCAGAGAGCTGTGGAGGAGACGAAGGTCTGGTCGCGGGACACCGGAAGGAGTGACAAGAACCACACCTACGACTTCTTGAAGGACATCGTGTTGAACCGAAAAAGCTAGAGCTTGAGTAACGCGTTCATGTAGGGGCGAGCTCGGCTTCAGCGCAGCGGCGATAATGGCATTCTCGACCTCCAAAGGCGATATGAGTTCTCCCCCACGGTTGATGACCTCCTTATTGCGACCCGTGATGTACAAATAGCCATCATTGTCCATATATCCCAAGTCACCCGTGTCGAACCAGCCATCGCCTTTGAATGCTGATCGATCGATCGATCCATCCGGCTGAAGGTATCCAGAGAACAACGGCTCACCGCGAACACAGATATGCCCAACGGTGCTCGACGACACTCCCTTGAACTGATTATCCAGAATGGCCAACTCAGGACCCGTGCTGACACCCGAAGTTCCAGGACGGTCCAGCCTGTAGTCTACAGGAGGCGTGGAAATCGGCATACATTCCGTCATACCGTAGCTGGGCAAAATCACAGCGTCGAAGGTGTTGCGAAGCTGGATGGCCAGAGAAGGAAGAAGACCTCCAGCGGCATTGCAGACCAGACGGATTCTGCTATTTTCCAAAGCCCGTGACCTGGCTGCAGACTCGGCCAAGATCAAAGAATGCATTGACGGGGACGCGTAGTACCAGGTGGGTAAGGATGTGTCCACAATGTCCCAGAAGGAGTTGGGGTCGAATACTGGACAACAGATGGTTGAGCCAGCGGAGAATATTGGCGCAAATATATTCCGAACGAGACCACCACTTGGGCATCCGTTAGTGACTATCATGCCAGCAACAATAGAGGGAGCAAACTTACATATGGTAAAGGGGCATCATGTTCAAGCAAACATCCTCAGGCTTCAGCTGCCAACTTCCAATAACAAATGCCACGCCCGATATGATGGAATGCGTCGTGATTGGAACCACCTTTTTCTTTCCCGATGTGCCGCTAGTAAAGAGGACCAAGGCAATGTCGTCAGCAGTGTTAGGCGGTGCTGATGCCTCCACAGACGCCGGAGCACCAGTGAGTGTTGAGATTGTGATCCTCATCTCCTCGGTCAAGTCGACCAGTAGAACGACTATGTTGTTGGCTATGATCCAATCGCCTCCCATATCGAGTTTTGAGTAGTCTTCTCGTGTTGTGAGGATGAATCGGGCCCCAGCCTGCAATACATCCGCCTGGAACTGCTCTGCCCCGGCTGCTGGGTTGATAGGTGCAGCCACATAGTGAGCCGTGACTGCTACGCACACGGCTGCCAGCACTGGACCGTTCGGAAGGGCGATGGACACCACTGGCTTGCTCGTCTCTTGGTTCGCAATCGGAAGGGCGAACTGTTCAACAAACTCCTGCAGATAGTTGTGGGAGATATATTTTGCCGTATCCGATCTGAAGAGCGCTGCATCCGGCTTGTGCGGTATGAAATCCGCGAGAGACTGATATGTCTGCTTGATATGGCATGCCGTGTCCTGCAACAATGCCCTAGACTCCTCTGAGCAGCCAGAAGGTCCGAGCAAAGCACCGAGCCTCGAATGACAACGGATCAAGTCGAGCGTTGGCCATGAGTCTCGGCTCTGCTGTAATGAGGTGGACAAGAGCTTGAGAGCCTCCCACGCCTCCTCAGACGACAGCTGTCGAGAGTCGAGCCTCTGTAAGAGTTCCTCTAGAGCTGGCTGGCCTAAGTGTAACATCGTCTTTAGACAAGCCAGAGGCTATCAGTGCCGGAGAGTGCTGGAAATTTGCAAAGAGACTGTGACGATTGGTAACGACTGTACGGAGATAATCTTCTCCAGGATTGAATGAGCTGCAGCTAGTAGCCCATTTATATAAACCTCTTCTTTCGTATGTGTTGAGGGCTTGTAAAAACGATCAGTGGCCCTCAGGAAGACAAGCCTGGCCTAGCAAGTGTGTGCCCACTCCCTGGTCTGCCTTGTGTGAATCTCGCCAGCCCCGGAGCATCTCGCCACAAACTTTTATTGTCGGCCACAGAGTTCGTGACGGTGTTCCTGACTCCTGTACGAGCCTAACATTTGTGCAACCCCTTGCATTATCCGAGAAAGGGGAGTCTGGCATACATTTTATAGCGCCATTGCGAGAACCCCGTTGATGCCGGGTCTAATATCGATGGTGCTCGCATTCCTGCGCGTAGCCTCCCGCGACATCCTGGCGCTGTGGCGGTCGCGATTCAGCTGGTACCTGTGGATTCTCAACCAAAGCGGCTCGAGCAAGAAAGAAAGAAAGAGAAAAAAAATGACTAGTAAAGAGGGAGAAGATGAAAGTCTAGCAATGAACAGCAAGAGAATGCTTCCACGGTCCTTAGTCAAACAGCCACAGTCTAGAATGGTGTATGACTTAAGGCTCAGCAACACGGCACACAGCAGAATGATTATGTCGACTTTCAATAGTGTGTTTGAAGAAAGAAGAAGAAGAAGAAGATAAACGAGCTCAAGTAACGTTCCGGCAGGCTTCGCCGATATCCTCGTTCGCTTCAGACAACACGTCGAGAAGAAATGATGTGCTTGACGGTAGTGATCTCGTGGTCAACAAGCGTCACTTACTCGCCAGCCCAGAACCAGTGTGACCCCTGAACTCATCGCCACAACACATAAAGGACAACAAAGGGGCACCTTTCCCGACAGGACAAGAAGCCAAATACCGGCGGCGTGTAGCCTTGGCGCTTGTCGGAGCCGAGGAAAAGTACTCCTGAGCCATGTCAAAGTTTTCAGTGCGAGATGGTACTTGAGATACCAATGCTAACCAAGATCCTGCAACTAACATCCGGTAGGGATCCATGGGAAACGAAGTGGCTACTTGGAGGGGTAGCGTAAGTACCACCATGCGCAACGGGCGTGTGAACAAAGGAGCCAGAGGCCATATCTGAATCCCCGGCCTCGGGCGTAGTGAAGTTGCGGGATGGTTGGACAGAACCTTGTGTGAACAAGTGGCAAATCCTGAAAACCCCATTCATAACGTGCATCGGGACTTTGCGAGTGCGATGTTGTGGGTATCAGAAGGCGTGAAAAGGAGTCAGTCGATGACCCGGAGCAGGCACAACGTGCTGAAGTGGTTGACTGACTGAGGCGGTATCTCGTGATGGACAAGTCGTCAGTCACAGACGCTGACGCGGGCGAAACTTGTAAACCCCCCCCCCCCCCCAAAAAAAGCCACAATGACTCTTCTGAGGAAGCAGAAGGATATTGTACGTAGTAATCAGATGAAATAAAAACAACCTGAGGGGGATGCAGGCGGTCAAGGTCTAGACTCGCAGCTCACGACGACCAAGTCAGCGCCAAACATGCATCGGATCGAGCATCTGGCCTCTGCTGAGCGTAAACGAGTCGTGGCAGTCGCGTGGCTGGCTGAAAGAAGGGACGGTGAATCATGGGCGAGTCCAAGTACATTGTGGATAGGGGCGAGTCGTCTAAAGTTGTTTCACGAACAAACAAGCGTCTTAGAAGCGGAATCTTGAGAAGGGGAGAGAGACGGCGCAGGTCATTGCGCTGGCCCTGTTCAGTGACCGCCTGCCGCATTTGACCCAAGCTACTAATCTCATGTACACAGTACGACTTAATTCTCAAGCCCCACCTTTTGACTGATAACGATAAGGCCGTGTTTTTTTTTCTTTCCTGAATGCAGCCGCAAATCGAGTCAACTAACTGGTGATGGAGCACTTCGCCTGCCTACAGACACTCTGCACACAATCAGATACTCACCTCATCTGCCCGAATTTCTACTGCACCATCTCTCAAACGTACAGACCACAAGGTTATTGGAAATAACAAGCCTTGTTCTAGTTTCCCAAGGAACGTTCATCAGAATCCTCTATGGCTTCACAAGCCAGCCCAGGAACTGCCTCGGCAGCCGACACTGCGCAGCAGAAACGAATCCGCAGCCTCATCGTCGACACAGGTCCTCTGATCAAGAATGAGCCCGCCTTGTCAACGCTGCTCTCCCAGGCAGAAGAACTGTACACAATCCCCTCTGTACTTGCTGAGATCAAAGTAAGTCTCTCTTGAAGCACACAAATCCTGCCTCGACGATTGCCGTTGCTAACCATTGATCACTTCCGCCGACTACAGGACGAGGCCACACGCTCCCGTGTACAAACGACTCTCCTTCCCTTCCTCAAGCTCCGAAGCCCGCGACCAGACTCGATCAAGTTCATCACCGACTTCTCGAGGCGTACCGGTGATCTCGAGGTCCTCAGCAAGCCGGATATACACCTTCTGGCATTATGCTATGAGCTCGAGCTCGAGCGAAATGGCGGTGATTGGAGGATCAGAAAAGACCCGGCGCAGAAGAGCCTCAATGGCAAGCCTCCTGTCGCCAATAACGACAGCACACCAGAGAACGGCACCAAGGAGAAGACGGACGACGAGACAGCCGAGGTCACACATCAACAACACCAAGACCCTCCATCCGATGCGACACCTCCTATCGAGGACACCGCGACAGAAGGCACCGATGCACCGACAAAAGACCAAAATGTTCCAGTGGTTGATGCGGGAGGAGACGATGCTGTGGAACCGAAACTCGAGCAGCTCAGTCTGGGTCCGGAGCCAGAGCAACATAATCAGCAAGAGAAGGACGGCCAGTATGGTGTCGTCGTCGAGGTGGCTCCTGATGATGATGAAGACGACGATAGTGACGGTTGGATCACACCTTCAAATCTCAAGAAACACCAAACCAAGGACGCCCAGGTAGCAGCCCCCTCGGAGGCCATACAGGAGACTCTGCAGGCAGCCCTCCTCACCTCTGATTTCGCCATGCAGAACGTGGCCCTGCGGATCAACCTCAAGTACGTACAACATATCTCCGATGAGCCTCCCACTAACTCTCCTGTTGTCTGATCATATGCTGACCCACCAATGTAGTCTCGTCTCGCCGTCCAACCTCTCACGCATAAAACAGCTGAAGACATGGGTGCTACGGTGCTACGGCTGTTTCCACTGGACGAGGCAGATGGACAGGCAGTTCTGTCCCAAGTGCGGACAGGCCACGCTGACACGGACCAGCTGCTCGACCGACTCGTCAGGCAAAATGCGGCTGCATCTCAAGAAGAACTTCCAGTACAATAAGCGCGGTAATGTCTATAGCATACCAAAGCCTGTACACGGCAGTGCCAACGGCAAGCAGGCCAACGTGCAGGGCGGGGGCAAGAACCATTGGGGCGCGGATCTGATCTTGGCGGAGGACCAGAAGGAGTATATGCGCAAGGCAGACTCGGACCGCAGGGCAAGGCAGCGTGACCTGATGGACGAGGATTACCTGCCTAACCTCGTCAGCGGAGAGAGGACGGGCGGACACGGGCGCATAAGGGTAGGCGCCGGCCGAAACGTGAATGCGAAAAAGAGGCGGTAGACGAGGGAAACATGGTTCCAGCTGCAGTTCTCTCACGGGCCATTGATGAACCTCGATAGACTCGATACCAAAAATAAACACAGCGCTCATATGATGGAAATGATTTGATACACAATGTTTTTTTTCTTGCATTGTTGACGGGAAATATGGAAAAGGGTTTCCCTTGGACCTCCAGCGAACCAACCACCAACGCCATTCAAAATCGAATAACCTCTACATCCAATAACTTTTGGGTGGATGGTGTTGCAGACTTGCGTATTCCGAACCAGACTTTTCACCATCTCCCTCGACTTCAACCCTTTCTGTAGCCTGCCAAACCGCCTCCCAGCTCCATAGTCCGGCGAGGCCGTGATCCAGTAGTCGACGTAACATCAAAGAGAGTTTGTTCCATGGCTTCCATCACCCGTTGATAAACCTAGATCTTGCGCCATGCCGTGACCCAAAAGAGAACTATTGGTCATCGTCCCCCATCACTGAAACGTCCTCCTCACAACTCCGGTCGCGCTTCTGATCCAAATCTACCCGTCCAACTGGATGAGTCGTCCAGTACTCGGGATTGTCATCGTCGTCGGGATTGTATTTTCGTGACCCATTGGTCTGCTTGGACATGCGAACATCAAGGAATCAGATCTAAGCGACCGCTATTGTATCACAGGTCGACGGTTAGCGGACCGCCAGCAGAAGGGAGAGCAAAAAGCCTGTCTGGAATATGATCACCCACCTTTTCCCGAAGGAAGCCTGTTAAACCTCTTCCTGAGCAGGACCCTGTGCTTGGACCACTTGTCGTCAGGAGAGAAGCGGGCGGGGTGCGCCGACTTTGTGACCTTGCCCTCGAGGACCTTCTTGAGGGTGTAGACCCGCTTGCCCGAGCCGTCGACGTTGCACATGAGATGCATCTTGGTGATCTGTTTGCGATGTAGAATCTTGGAACAGTCGCTTTGCTGGAGCGTGATGTGGTGTGGTGCCGTGCGGTGTGGTTGTCGTGGGGATCTTCTTTTCTCGTTGTTCGTACAGGCAAAATCAACACCAAGAGAATATTGCCGGCCGTAAATTTTTCCTTGCTTGGCTGCACTGAGCAGAGTTCGAGGCTACCAGTACAGGGGGTGCCCCAGAGAGGATTAGCGTTTGCTCGGCCCTGGAGCCAATCAGGAACTTGCAACTGGTGACCAAAAAGCGGGGCATCAAGCCTAAGAAGCAAGTCAGTAACACCTGCAGTTCAACCTGTTCCTCCAAGCCAAACTCAACTCGACTCAACTCGACTCAACCACGGCCAATCAAGTCATCTATTGGACCGTCGTTTCTCAATTGCTTCACAAACTCGCATCTCAGCAAAGCCTGTGTGACATGGACGATTCACAGCCAAGTCCTCTGACCTCGCACGCAGCGATCTGTCCCACCTCCAAGCGATACATGGATGTGGACAAAGTTCTGCGCCTGTCGACACGGGACATGAAGGTTTCAGGCATACAGTACAGATCGGCCCAAGTCCGTGGTGGCGACACATTCGAACAGATTTTGTTTGGGTTTCTATGGCATCGTATTTCCATGCATATTGTCCCTAAAAGCAGCAATTACATCAAAAGTTGAGCGAGCAGGTGATCAGTACACAGTCAAATTTCGGCCCTATCTTCTTCACTCCGAGTCCGAACTATCTCCATCATCTAATGCATCATGTCCTTCCTTGATGCGCGAGCTGACCATGGGAGAATAGTCCTGCCATGGCTCATGGGCCATATCGGCTCTCATAAAGTCCAGCTCGGCGACTGACTGCATATCCATATCCGACCCGACATCCTCATCGAAATCGTCTGCCTCCAGCGCATCATACTCTCTGTAGCGCCGCCAGAGGACTCTTCCCCCTATCAACACCAGACAAAGGCCGAGCACCGCACCACCACCCACAAGAGACCAGGTAACGACAGCCGACGTCGTCTCGAGGTCTCCTTCTTCCTTCCAATGGCCATCGTCCATCACGAACGGGAGGATGGTGACGTTCCCACTAGCGAGGTTCAGGATCTCCGTGGAGCCAAGGATACTGCCTTGTTTATCCAGCGCCTCAGCCCAGAGGTACTGCAGCCCAGTCCTGTTGACGGTCATCCTCGTCTCGAAGCCCGTCCGCCGCGAGCTTGCCAGGACCTCCAGCCTCTGTTCCCCTTTTCTTACGGCGACCTCGTCTCCGCCCACGAGACCCTTCACTGTCCAGTTCCGCACCTCGGTCGCGCCGTTCCAGCTGACGTACACCTCCAGATCGCCCTCCTCATCCAGCTCGCCCTCCCGCACCGCCATAGACGGGTCCCACCACGGCTTGCCCACCCAGTCCTGCTTGTACGCGCGGTAGTTGTCCAGCGCGTCCGGGACCTCCTTGCTGTGCCAGGGCGAGAACTGCACGTCCATCACCGCCTCGCCCGTCACGGCGTCCTGCTCTGTAAACGTGGGGCACCTGCCCCAGCCGATAAAGACGCGGTCGAAGGTGCCGTCCTCGGTCACGGAGAGCGGCTGGACGCTCCCCTGGCTCTGGGCCTGCAGCTGCGACGGGTGGAGCCACTCCCGCAGGATCTGGGCGGTCGGCGGCGACACGGTGTCGTCGATGCGGATGTGGAGGCCGCGTGAGCACTGCCCAGGCCTGCACTCGCCCTGCGTGGTGACCTTGTTGTGGTTGTCAAAGAAGGTCATCTCGGTCTCGTTGGTGTTGGGCACCCAGCGGGCGTGGTGCTGCCAGCCCATCGTGAGGAGGGGTGCGAGGGGCTTATCGTGGCCGTCGGGCGATGGGAGCTCCTGGAAGGTGTTGCGCTTGCCACCCAGCGTCCACATGATATCGCCCGTCTTGCCGTTGATGAGATATATCGAGTGGACGTGTCGGATCGAGATCAGGTAGTTTCCGTCTTGGGTCTAGATGTTCATGATGTGTCAGCCCGAAATCCAAGTCTTTCTTCTTGCAGAGATGGCTTGTGAAGGCTACCTTTTGGATGCTATTCATATGATAGGTGTCCCAGTCATGGGCGATCTTCTCGAAAGAATCCATGGGGTCGATGTGATCCATAAGCCGCCAGCTGAACAGGACCTCGTTTGTCTCCAGGTCCACCTCCTGAAAGACCTCGTCCATGATCCAGAACTTCTTGCTATAACGCCAGCCTGCCCACCGCGACGTATCGACCTTCCTGTGGTCGACAGCAAGGACCAGAGCCGTCCCGTTCCCCGTGAAGGAGAACTCGTGAAGATCTCCGTGGACCGGCAGACCCTTGGCCGAGATCTTGTATGCCAGGCGGTAGTTCTCGTCGTACGCCACCCCGTACCCATCACTTATGCCGTCGCCCCTGCGCCCCTCCCAGAACGTCAGGTACTTCTTGCCCAGGTTCTCCTGGACGCGCACGTCAAAGACATTCTCAAAGGACCGGTTCATGTACACCGCGGTGAGGTCGTTGGCGTCGATGATCAAGGGCGACGACAGCGATGACCCATTCTGTCCATCGTTGCGGAGGAATATGTGCGATCCCTCCTTGGAGATTCCATTCTCGTTCCAGACATTAACCTGCAGTACGGGCGAGTGCTCCGGGCTGGAGTAGAAGCTGTGGTAGGGGCGGTGGCCCAGTTTTCCCTCGTTGTATTCATCGTAGTTTGTCGATATGAACTCTCCGAATACGATGTGAGTAAAGGTAAGGAGAAGAAGAATGGAGGACAATGGTGTGGAACTGCTGAACGGCATCATTCTGGCCGAGTAGGGTGCCACAGTATCAAGCGTCCTGGGGAGAGTTTATTTCACGCCGAGCGCCATCGCCGTGGCGGGCAAGGGAAGGGGGGGGGGGGAGAAAAAGGAGTCTGTCCTTATGATGGAGGTTCCATTAGGGAGGGAAAGGGGGCAATACCGCCTCGCCACGCATTAAATGGGGCTCTAGAGTTCGATCTAGACAGGGCTTGCAGAGGAGATCTGGGGATCCGTTTTTAGGCCACGCTCTATGTATATCGCCTGCTATTACCGAACGCCAGGAACACAACTTGGACCGGGCGGTTTTAGCAAGTTAGTCGACGCGAAGCATGCCCATTCGACAGCAGTGGCACGTTTTGATGTTCGCACAGTAAAACACTGCAGCCGCAGACCTACAATGAAAGAAGAAGAGGGGGGGGGGGGGGAATGAGATTTGCGATGCGTACAAGTATCTGAATTCCATGGTAACAAGCATCCTTAAACCATCCACCAACTAACTATTCAACTGTTGGTCATTTTAGGGTCCGCCGCAATTGTTGTCTCGGCTTGGACCGAGAAGCCCTGTCAGGGGCCTGGCTGACGAATGACACTATATTGTGTTTCTCGGGCCCATATATAGCTTCGTAACTCTTACAAGTCCTGACCCACACTTCTCCCCAAGTCATGGGACACGTCAAGAGAATCAAGCTCTTCTTTTTGACCACGAACTACTTCTACAAATCAATCTCGTGCCAAAACAAAAATCGTTTGTCGAGTCTACATGTTTGTTTGTTATCGGGCCATTCCCTTACTGCCGAAGCAACTGCAAGTGAAATTTAACACCAATGGCTGTTTTGATTGACGGCATCAGGCCACGTACATTGAGGCAGAGTATGGAATGGACGGCCCTCAGTCAAACATCGACCTTGGAAAACAGCTAAAAACCGTTCGCCACGAACCTCCTATAGACGGATTGGGATCAGAGATATGCCCGTTGACGCAGCCTCAGACCTCGTTGCGCCTCCCTCTCCCTAGCATGTGTGGCTGGCGGCTGGAGCCATAATTACTGAGTACTTTCCGTGTGGGATAGACAGAGTAGATTCCCGGAATGACCTTGGCAGAGACCTTCTCGAAAAAGAGGCGTAGCAGGATGACTACTTATAGTACTTGCTGGCTGGCGTCGTTGCGCTCAGCCTGCGTGTAGAGGATCATGTTGTAGCTTGACATGGACGGGATGACGAAGGGGGAAGCTTGGAATTGAAAGCTCTTTTGCGCTGGCCCTTGTAGGTTTCATGTGCTCGATGGTCTGTGAAACGCTTGCATGCCTTCAAACCTTCAGACCTAACGGGGCTGAACGGTGATCGTCTGACTATACTCGGTGGTGGGCCTCGGTGATGGAAGAAGACCTTGTCGCAAATCGTCGTCAGACGCCGCGTATCCGACCCCATCACAGCTGGCGAAGTAAGAAGTACATCTCCGCAGAGCTCGGAGGACAGTGACGCGCAGTGGAACTCGAGATGCTTTGGTCAGTAGACTGAGAGCTTACCCGAATGATTGGGTGGCGGATGATCCTGAGTATCGGGTCTGGGTCACAGCACTATCCGATAACAGCTGAACGACTCGCAAATAATTGACGTTGAGGGGAGTCAGATGCGGGTATGATTTTATCAAAACCCGCTCTCCGAGACAAACTCACCTTCTTTTGTGGAGATGCCACTGCGACTCGCGCAACTCTGAGCGAAGAGTATTTTGAGTGCACATATTGAGACGCCTTACCATTGATGAGCCCTCTTTCTATTGGATTTCCACATGGCAACTTCATCCCTCGCTCTTAAAAGCAAAGCAAATTGATGAACCGGATCAAAGTAAGTCTCAGGCAGTGTCTCCGGAGGGCGTGACAAAATGGCATTATTCTCATCAAGACGAGGTCTGAGTCATGTGGTTAAGCGGGTGTCGCCAGCTTCGCCACTTTTGCGCTACTCTCTCCTTGAGCAATCTCGTTCAGCTCGATGATATTGTCACTTGTAAAAGAGATGATTAGATCTCAGCCTTGATACCGTCGCTACCGGCCTTCTCCTGTTCAGATCTTTAATAGAGTCGTTGAGACGCTATAGATCATCTGTCTTCATTCTTGGCTGGCATCAGTGGCTAGGTAGCACACACAAAGGTAGCGATGATAGTTCGTGAACAAACTCTCCGATACCCAGCCTACCCGAGTCCACCTGAAATGAAAGAGTAGGATCGAGGTCTGAGTTTGACGCCATTGCCGTTGATCGTCACGTCAGCTTCAAGTTGCACATTCTTACAGGCTCTGAGACCCCGGGAGCTGTTCTCACTGATGTCAGGCGAAGTAGTGAGTGATCTTTGGCACATATTAGTCAAATGAGACAACAAGATACTCATGCTGAAAATTACTTTACAATTGAGGAGATATTAAGATCCAGAACAGTCCTATCCGGCCCGCAAGTATGCAGGCAATCCTCGGTATTAGCCGACTGGGTTTGTTTCCATTTTCAATCACCTATAATATTCCTCGTAACCAGCCCCAAAACGTTTCCACTGGCGAAATCTAAGGCTTTTCAACAATAAGTTTGACTGATTTAGTCGATGTTGGAAATACACTGGATTCGAATGCGAGGGTGGTAAAAACGCAAATTGGGTATTCAATGTTGTCTTACAAATAGGGTGAGTGGCTCAATGTTGAATAGTCAATCACTCAATGTTTGATCGATTCAGTACCTCCAAAAGAAAATAATAAAAAGGCCTACTTATCTTTATATATATGCAGACATGTCCCACACATTCTTGGGAAGCACGGGATGGGCTTACGGTTATATAGGAATATGACGCCTTGTTGCTCAGGGTATATACCACTGCCACTTGCTTGATTCTCGAGCCAAAGGCTTGACTTGGATAGCAATGATTAGCAGCAGTCTTCTCTGAGAACTTGGGCAGCTGAGAGCTATTATGGGCTCAAACATAAGCTTGTAGTCTTCAAGCATGACTGTTTTTGGTGGGTGGGGGGGGGGGGGTTGACGCATTTCAAAAGCTTTAGGTCAAGCCTACTCATGCAACACAACAAGAAAATTCATCTTCTTTATGTCATCAAAAGCTCAAGTTCCCAGATCAAGGATTGATCAAAACGAGGGTATCAAAATTATGGTTATCAACGATTGTGGGAGTAATGCACATAGGAAGATCTGACCATCTGCCGTCTGGCGACCATGAAACGAATGTTAACAATCCCAATGATAGGGATTGCGGATACCACACTCAGAGAATGAGACAAACATATCATCTGACAGCCTGAAGCTGGCGAACTGTCATCTCCAGACCCTGCTTCCCTCCAGCCGCGGCGATCTGACCGGTGGCTGTGGTGCGGACCCAAGACTTGAAGTTCTCCCACGCACGCACGAGCCAGTCCAGCAAGGCGCCAAAGGCAGCCCTAAACCAAGTCCAGACGGTCTCCCACGGGACAAAGTAGATAGCGGCGGCGACACCGACGCCAGCCAGGGCCATCTGGCCGGGGCCCGAGACACACAGGAGCCCGGCACCGATCTTGAAGAGCCCATCGACGCCGACTTCGGTCAGCTTGGAGGCTGCCTGGACGACGATCCCATTGGCGTAGCATTCCACGACCTGGGTGGCGCTGGCAGAACCGGCTGCCACGTCCAGGAGCTTGTTGACGGGACCCTTCCACTTGTCCCACTGCGGCGTGTCCTGGTACTTGGCCTCGCACATTTCTCGGAAATGCTTGCAGACCTCCTCGCGCTGCTTCTTGGAGATGCTGCCCAGGGCCTCGTGTGCCGTCCAGGGGATGCCCATGGCGAGCTGGATGACCACGCCCGGGCCGAGGATCACGTTGTGCTCCCCGACCCGCTTGGCCTGCCACTCGTCGAGCCTAACACCGCAGAAGGTCGAGCTCCCGTTCAGAATTAGTTTGTCATTGGAGCTGACCATCTCCACGCCGCCGCCGGCGCGCTGGCTAGTATCGTTGCTGCCCGTCTGGTGCCCGCACCGGATGATGTAGAGGTTGTCGATACCGGAGGGCACGTCGAACTTCAGCTGAGGGAGGTCGACCTGGCGACTGATGAGGAGGAACAGCTCCTTCACGTTCCCGTCGCTGGCGGTGCTGTTGATCTCCCGCTGGAGGTTCTGCGGAGTCGTGATGCAGAGTGTCGACTTGGCTGATGAATTGTTAATTTGTGTGAGCAATTGAAAGGAGAAGGTCAAGCTTCACATACCAGATCTCTTCATCTTCCACCATTTGGGCTTAGCCCTCTCCTGGAGCTCCGACACGACGTCCTTCCGGACGACAGGGACCAGGACAGCCCCATCGTGAGCCTTCCACCGCTTGATGGCGGTATAGACCTGGTCACACTCCCGCTGGTTCAGGGATTTCTTGTCGTCTCGGTCCCGACTCTTCACAGAAGACGTCTTGACGAGGTCTCTCGGCATGATGATATCTCAAATATCAAGAACAATGTTGCCGATTGCAGGCGTGGTGTTGATGTTGTAGTAGTAGTAGTATTGCAAGGGAGTCGATTACACCAGCCAGTGGTGAATGCTCAAGAAACAAAACAAAACAGTAAAAAAGCAGGGGAAATTTGCAGAGCTGAGCGATGAGTCAAATGATCAATGATGTGTTGAAGAAGCGGGATAGAGAAGGTCCCCCCCCTTCCTCCTCAGACCACGAGGGAACTTCTTGTAGAAATACCTGGACTCCTCTGCTTTCCCGGAATGGGAGTGCACGAAAACCCCACAGACGAGCGAAGAAACGTACTATAGAACGGATGACCCGAGATTGAACCGTACAAACAACCCATCAACCCCAGGATGCATGAAAAGCACGGCTTCACTGGCAGTGCAGATGGCTCCAACACCGTCAACCTTACTGGTCCTTCCCTGGTCCGGTGGAGCCAGCAAAGACACATCACCGCCACGGTGTCAGCGCCGTGGTTGGCTGCTCGAGTAAGTCCCCGCTATCGGTAAGCACACCGCATCTACGACCCCTGAGCATTGGACCCAAACGCGATCACTGCTGCGAACACCCCACGAGGGAGGGGGCGCGCCTAGGAACGATAGTGGCGTCTTGCGCGGTTGACATATGCATTTAGCAATGCATCTGAGACGTGGACAAGCAGGCCAAGGGTTTGGTTTCCTGCATGCGTTCGACAGAATGTACGGATCGCGTCCTGTCGGCCAGATCGGGACAGGAAAATAAGGTCCAGGGCACATAAAGAATTATGTGGGCACTTTGGGGGTCATGCATGTACTGCTTGGCTCTTTTTCCTCCAGGAAAAGTGAGTGAATCGTGATACTTATCATAAATGATTGCACGAGACCCACAGATGACGTATTTGCAGCCATTTTCAGAGATCGAATAAGCCGAGGTCAGATAGAATAGAACTTATTCCTAGAATTTCGCTAGACTTTGCTCTCAAAAAAACCAAAAAAAACCCCCCCCCCCCGAAACAGAAAGAAAGAAAGAAAGAAGAAGAAGAGGAAGAAAGAGTATGCCTTCCAAGTATCAACACTGCTTTGCGTATCTAATTCATCACACCGATTAAGTTGTGAGGTTTGACTTGACGACAACCTGGGCCGCGGCGCACTCGTTCTGCTGTTCCTGCGTCAACATGGCGGGCATCTGGGCAAGGGTTTTCCGCAAGGACCTTCGATACTCTCACAAACTCTGGATCTTTCCTCTGGTAGCAGGATCCGCCTGGTTTACAACACTCAGCATCCTGCTCATCCGCTGGCTTGCGATCGGACGGCCTCGATATCCCGGTCAAGTCAACCCAGAAGTCCCGTTCATCAGTGACATAGCAGCCTTCACATTTCAGCCCGTCTTTGTGGCGGGGTGTGCCATCACAGGCGTCGCGTTTGCCGGGACGGTCTTCGCAGTTCACCATGTTCGATACTCGGACAAGTTCTACGGGCTGACCGAAGACGCAGAGTGGCGACAGATGACCAGTTTCTTTGCCCTGTTTGCTGGTCTTGTGGCTGCTGCGTGTCTCGTCCTGCTCAGTATCTTTGACACATTTGACAATCACAAAGAGCATCGGTACTTCTTGATGGGCGCCTTTGGTGCCCTGGCCATCAGTGCTATTTTGACCTCACTGGTCTGGCAGGACCAGACCTGGGGGCCAGCTGATTTCCCTGGCCTGAGGAAGTGGTGAGTGGTTCAGTTTTATTCCTTGGAAAAATTGGCATGTTGTGGCTCATCAGACTCCATCTCTCAATACAGGTGCCTTCTAAATACCTTTTTGGTCTTGTGTCAAGCCGGCATTGGGCTTACATTTGTGGTTCTTTTGTACAGTGGCCGCTTTGGGCCATCTGGGTATCTGGAATGGGCACTAACATACCTCGGGTCATTCTGGCTTGCTTCCTTCATCGGATATACAAGGTGGGATACATCAAATACCAGCCCACATGTCACCTTCTGGAATGATGATGCTGACAATTGGTGTTTAGGTTCAGGGAGAGCAGTGTCCGTACTGCAGGACTTGACAATGAGCGGCAGCCACTGCTGTCTTCATAATTCCCACATGATAATTATTCACAAGAGAGAGCATTTGGGCCAACTGTGTAGGTGCTGGCCACACTGACAGGATTTCTGCAAACAAAATATGCTCGTCATCTGTTCATTAAGAATGCTACAACTACCTCAGCTTTGAGGGCCCTGCAAGTGCCAGCAAGGGCCCTTAAAGCTGTAACTAATAATACATGGTTGTAAGGAACGGAACATTCTTCACATGTTTGAGATTACGAACATGGAATCTGGGGCTCAGGATCCATCTTGTCATGATTCTATTGGTTCATTCCCGCCCTGCTTGCATGGTTTGCTGCAAGGCGCAAACCAACAACAACCAACGTGCATTAGCGACACCACGATACCTCAATAGCACAGCCCGGACTTCTACTGGGCAGCGTGGCTGGCCATTCAGTCCTCCCCCAGACCCGTACCCGAAGCCATCCACTCTTCCTTTCCAATTTTCCCCCTCCTCTCTCTCTTCCGATTCGATCCTTTTTTTTTCTTCTCCCTCCTTTTCTTTACACTGTCTGTCCCTCGTTTTGCTGCTGGATCTGAAATCCTTCCGCCCAGTATGAGCTTAGAACTAGACTGTCCCGACGGCGGACACTTCTACGTCTGCCAGGGTAACACGACACAGTTCCTAGGCTGCTGCGCCGAGGACCCCTGCGCCGACGGGACAGGCGACTGTCCGCAGGCCGCGCTCCGCAACGCGAGCTACAGCTCAGCCGACTACGACGCCATCCCAGAGCAGGCCTGCGTGACATCGGGCCTCTGGTACACATGTGCCGACACCAGCCCGCCCTTCATGGGCTGCTGCGAGGCCAACCCGTGCGTGGACGGGGGCTGCTTGGGCACAAACCTCACTGCCGCCAGGTTGTCTGACAATGTCACCGACGCGAGTCCCTTTATGACCTCCGAGGCCAGCTCGGGCGGCTCGAGATCGTCGCTGTCGACTGGTGCTATTGTCGGGATTGCGATAGGAAGTGCGCTGGCTGCTTTGGGCATTGGAATTCTATTCTTCGTTCTCTACCAGCGACGTGAGAGGAGGAGACAACAAGAACAGCAACAGCAGCATGGGACTTCAAGTCAAGTATGGCCCGTCGGGACGCCTGAGTTGTACACGCAGAGTCCTTATCAAGGTGAGAGAGCCCGCCGTGCTGTTCGAGTGTTCCGTCTCAGACGAATTCATGATTCTTACTGATACACTCTGGAAAAGATTATACTGGCTTCCCTAGTTCCCAGTTCCCTTACAGCCCGGAATCTCCTCCGTACAGTTCAGAAAAAGTGGTCAGCCACCACCAGAGCTTTCCGAGCCAAGCGCCATCTGATCAGCGTCCTGCGTCGGTCTCTCCATCGTGGCTGTCCGGCACGTCATCAGAGCACGCCCGGCACACCCACCACGCCTCCATCAGCTCGATCGGCAGCCAGGGTGGTCTCAACGTCCTCCTCAACCAGTCGCAGAGACCACAGCAGCAGCAGCAGTTGACCGCCGTGTCAGAGATAGATGGAACCGAGATGACGCGACCCGTCCCAGAGCTTGCAGGCACCTCGCCTCAGCTCGGAAGAGAGGAGGAGGAGCACACGTATGGCGCAGGCTACAATAGGGTATCTACCAGGGGAGGTCATTAATCACTGACGGCTCGGATGTCTGTCGGGCTGAGTTTCAACTGTGGTGCCGAGACGTATGTACTGTCGAGGTACCCAATGTATGTACTATGTATCGTAGTAATAATGTAACTTTGGTAAGACCAGGACAACCTTGGAGGTGGCGTTCTGGATTCTCCCAGAATCACACGATCGACAGTTTGTCAGCGGTGACATCGCAACTGAGACAACTTGTCTCAAAAGGACGGAAGATCTTGGTATGGAATTAGTCATCGCTTCATGAAGCAACTATTGCATGACTAAAACAAGGAAACACAGAGGAAAACAAGCAAAAAGCAACGAGAAAAAAGGAAACATGAAAAAGAAAGGTCGTAGTCGGACTAGCATCCAGAACACGCAAGCCAGGTAAATAGTCACCAATCAAAACGAGCGAAAGAAATTACTGGACCTGTCACCTCCTTCACCAGTGAATTACCTCCCCCTGGTGCAAAGTGTATTGTCAAACCAGCCACACTGTGAACACGCTGCCACATGAGAGAAAGGGTTCCAAGAGTTAAGCGGAACCCCCAGGTCATCCTCCTCCCTGGGCAGGTCCTCAACAGGCTCATGAATGCCCTTGCTCTTCCCTCTGGCCTTGCTATCGTAAATCGGGTTATGCATAATCATCCTCTCGATGTCACGCTCCTGAAGCCAAAAGTCCCGCTGGTCGCACACGGGCGACTCGTGCTTGGTCTGCCGCTCCCACCAGGTGCTCCCGCGCCCGATGCAGTGGTGGCGACGCAGGATCCTGACAAAAACATCCTTGGGACGGAAACCCACGAGGACGGCACAGCTCTGGGCACGCTTGGCAAAAGTGTAGTGGCCCAACCAGCCGCTGCTTGTGATGTATGGCGAGGTCGACTCGGTAGCACCGCCCAGGGCAAACTTGGAATGGCGCGGGTGCAGCATGAGCAGGCTCAGGGTGAGCTGGCCTGGATTGTGATGGACCTTCTTGAGGTGGCTGACGAGGGTGTGCCACCTGTTTCCTGGATCATACGTGTCCTCGTCCATGTCGCCTGTGGACACGCGGATCTGCAGGTGCTTGGCGAGCCGCAGGAGGCCGTCATAGCAGAGCGGGAACTGGCCGTTGTCGTTGTCGAGCTTGAGGTCGACAAAAGCTCGCAGATCCAAGACCCATGTGTTTTCCTGGTACAGAATGGTCTCGGCCATGCGTCTCATCTTGCGGTCCACCTGTAGCGGCGCTAGGGAGAGCGTCCAGCAGCGGCACGCCGGGTTTGAGGCCGAGTGTGTGTGAGCGTCTGTGCAGCACATAACGCAGCCACCTTTCTCAGTTACACCGACATTGTAGACACATTGGGTTGAGATGCCCTTGTCGGGATGCTCGGCGGTGGTGACGCTTGGGTCGAGACGACCAGCCCAGAGATGGTAGGGTGCCCTAAGGCCGGTGCGCCTCAGAATCATCAGCTGTAGCTCGTCGGGGAGGTCCCGGAAGGGGAACGAGGGGGAGGAATTGCTTCTGCGGGACTTGGGGTAGCCCATGGTCTCGAGGCAGATTCGCTCAGCAATCCTTGCAATCTCTGGATGGTACTGTCTCGAGAGGGAAACGGAACAGACACGCAGTTCCGGCAGGGCGTGCATGGGCGCCACCAGAGACACGGCAACATCCTCGTCGTTCGTATTGGCTATCAGCGTGAGATGGAGCCTGCCTGGCTCGATTGCAGCGGCTAGACGTCGGCAGAGATGTGACCAGTCGCGAAGAATGTCTCGATCGCTCGCACTTGCGGTGGTGTGCATTGGTGGAGGAGTGTCGGCACCGCCTAGTTCTCTCTCGCATTAGCTCTCTGTAATAAGACGGCACGGGGAAGCACGGATGATGACATAGAATATGTACATACAGGGGGAGGGAGGGAGGGATGGGGCTAAAAGTATTATAAATATGAAACTGATATAGTACTTGCATGGATGTTTGCTTGTGTCCTCTGTTGCCTTGTCGAAAAAGCAACAAGAGAGGAGGCCTACGGTTAATCTCTGCATGGCCCTCAGCGTGGAGGACCGGAAATGATCCAGAGTCGAGAGGCCCTTATGCTCCTGATAGAACAGCTGGAACTGGTTTCCTGCGTAAAAGGTGGATACGGCATCCTCAGACCAGGCTCGGCAGACGAGAAATAGATTAAACGGCGCGCGGCAGTATGGACGCCTGTCGTCTCCCGAACCAGGGTCAGTTGTATCCGTGTCTTGCTCGTCACTAGAGACCCTGAATCTCCCAATGTATCCGACCAGGAAATGTTGATCGCTTGCAATGTTGGGACCACGCTGGGGAATGTCTTCAGATAGTACATCCGACTGTTGAGAAGGACTTTGGCTGTTATGGTCAGTTCCGCTCAGGGACCAGGGACTGGTCCGACGGCCTTCATGAGGAATGACGCCGAGATACTGGTAGATAACCCGCCTGGCACGTTTAGGCAGATCGGTGAAAGTGATTTGTGGGGACGACGACATCTTGGATTGCTTGATTTGGCCACCTGCAGAAGGCGAGGCCGTTGTAGAGCGGTCTGTGGTGGAGAGAGGTTGCATATTGACGATATTGTGGCCATCCAGGTTACATTCTTGAGCCGGGGACTTTTTTTTCTTCTTTTTTGCTTTTCCTGTCTTTATCCTTTTCTCACCGACATGCGCAGGATACGTGTCAATTTAAATGCAACCTGTGATCAATAGTGTCACCTAGACACTCTAGAGCCCTGGACTGTGGCTTTTGGTGGCGTGATGCTGTCGACGTTTGTGGTCTAGATGTTGCGGATGAGGTTTCAAACAGATGAGGAGACCCTCCCAAGGGGTGGTGATCTTGGGAAGCCAGCATTGCTTCATCCTGGTGCTGTTCCCAGCCTCTCTCTCTCCTTCCTCTCCCTTTCGCATTCCATGACATTCGATTGTCCAGCCACGATATGCAAGTTGTCCCGACGATCCTCCCCGCGGGCCCTTTTGTCAAATAGGCAGCCTGCATTTGTCGCCTTGTGACCCCGACAACTGTGTACATGCATATGCAGTGGACATATCATGGTTTCACGGCCCCGGAAAAGGAAGAAAAAAAAAGCAAAGTTCCGCATGCGTCTACTGCGGTAGACTCATCATATAAGACAAGAACCTACAGGCTTCGGGAAGACAGCGTACGATTATTGGCTACAGCTTGGGCTGGACCCAGGACGGGGGCCGAAAAGGCTGGTCAGTGTCGACTTTGCCCACAGCCTGCATGAGGGTTTGGAGCTGGCGGTGCTATCTCATTCGTCCTCTACTACCCTCCTTCGGGAAGAAGCATTCACCCGCTAAGACACACCTACATAATAATATGCAGGCGAAGTGTTAAATACTACTGCATCACAAGCCAGCGGGACAAGATGCTACGTTGAAAGTCGGTTATTATGTCCTACAATATCGCGCACAAGTTACACAACATTAGTGGTAGCAGATCTTCAAATAGTCTGTCAGCTGGACCATCACGATTGGTCCTGCGTTGTGTGCTTCTGATACGGGAGCGCACACACTGCAGAAGTAATGCTAGCAATATGTTAGGCACGGAAGTTCCGCGGATAATTAGTCTTGTTTGTTGTTGTTGAGGTTAGTGCTTGGGCAAGACATTTGCCTGAGCAGACTGGGTATCAGAGCCTCGCCCACATTTTCTGAACATGCGTAATGACTTGTATATTTCTCTCTGAGTACTCACCCTTCCCACTCTTGTGAATAATTTAAAAACCTGACGACTCCTCTATCATGTCTGCTGCTTGTTACTTTCTCTTACTACCTCCTACAGGCACTTAACTTCTTACCTACGAAAGCAATCATCAGTTCTGTTCAAGTTTCACTCTCAAGCCCAGCTGCCAACTACTCCTCATCATGGGTCCATACCAGCACCTTGGTGCCGATGGTAACCAGGCATCCATCGGTGGCCATTTCTACGATCTGCCCTACGATAAATTCTTCGTTCCTATTGACACTGCCAAACTCGACGAAGACCAGGAAAGTGTCGGCTCTAATGAGTTATCCGAGACGACCGTTTATGATGATGTTGAAAAGATGCCTCTATAGTAAGTATTTTTACAACTCATCTAAAGTATTTGAAAGGATAGACATAGCAGCTGACTTGACAAAAATAAAGCCGTGCGCTCAAGGACGAGCCTGTCCCCAAGCCCATCTACGAGGGCTGGGCTATGCACTGCTCTCAGACCTCCAATCTCATCGAGAGTACCAAAGTCTTCGGCATCGATGTCTTCAAGCGCTACTCACATGAGGCGCCTGAAGTGAGCCAGACCAAGAAGGAGCACACGCAGAGCGAACTGGCCCAGATGACACTTCACGCCGTAAAATCCTACAACGCAGCCAATAAACGCTCGCTTCCCCTGCGACTGCTACGCGGCCCGGCTAGGTCCTACGAGTCTGGTCTTGAAAAGCGCCTCACAAAGCTGCCGCAGCCGGTGCAGTCCAAGCTCAACGACCTCCTCAGGTCTCGTAAGACCTCGATCTCCAACCTCTGGTTCGGGCGTGACTGGACGGTCGTCATGATGCGGGAGCAATACCACTATCAGTTCGCCGATACCAAGGATAAGCAGGTCAAGAAGGGCATCCTGCGCTCCCTTTCTCGAAAAGGTGCTGGCCGAGGTCGACCTGTCGAGTACTTCTTCATCCTGCGTGGATACGGTGGTGGAGAGGAGAAGAAGTTCCTCTTGGCCACCGGGAGCCTCCTCAAACTGTCCACACCTTCCAAAGAGCAGGAACAGAAGGAAGGCCGTGCCAAGAACATGAAGCCGTGCCCGGCATTGGCCTACTCCGAGAATCAACAAGGTCAAACATTGTCTCAGGGCCCATCTCAGCCACAGTGCACCACCCAGAATCTTTCCATCATGCACAATGTCAAACACATCGGACCTGGTCCTGCCTCTTCTACATTTTCCTACCTCACTCATCCATTAGGCCCCGTCACTGCCCCATCATCCTCCCCTCTGGCCATGGGCAGCCCCGTCATTGAACCAGAGGCGACAGTTCCAGCGCCAGGAACTACGTATCAGCAACTTCCAGCCTACCCGGGGTTGCCAACGGGACCATTCATGCCTATGGCGGTGCCGAGTATGAGCTACTACCCAACCTCAGCGTATGCACTTGATACGCAGAGCTCAGCGTACGCGGCGAGGTCAGCCGGCGCGGTGGTCACATCCAGCTGGATGACACCAGCAGCCCGCGTCGGCCACTGCAGCAACAATGGCAGCAGCATTGATTACAGCGCAGCTCTTGAGGCCTATTGGAACAAGACTGGCGCTTTCGCTCCCAGTGGCTCTTCTGGTTGCGGCTCGGTTCTCAACGTGGCTCCCGCGTTTGTCGATGAAACACTGCCCTCCTCTCCTGCTGAGACGCCCCTGGCCAGTACTATGGCCTCGCCGACAACCTTGTCGGAAGCCTCGGGCGAAAGCATCAGCTCCGACCCCAGCTTCGGTGGCATGGAGGTGTCAAAGGCCACAAGGTTTCTGAACATTCCATTTCAGAACATCTGAAGCGCCAACCTTGGCTGTGCAAACAAGTAAATCAATCATCTTGCATGGACTTGAATCCCTCTTATGGATACTCAATGGCTGAGAAACTTTGAATCGTCTCAAGATGAACAAATGGTGCTGAGAAGACATTTTATTTCTGCCGGTTCTCTGTATCTTGGGTGATTAGTGTAGTACGGGCTCAACTTGCAACTAGAAATAGTCCAGGATATCTTTGAATCAATTCATCCTGCATCTTACATATGGATTATTATCATTCTGAAGCTTTGAGTAGAGGCAGTTACCCATTGAAGCATACAGTAATTACTCGACCCATTCATTCTATTCCCTGGAGATATTGTCACCTCTCGGCTTCCTTCACCACAGTGGCCACTTCCCCCTACTCTTCAGATCATCTTTCACAGAAGCCCACATCTCCTTGTTCCAATCATAGCTGAAGCACTTCCACGCATATTTAAACACAGCGTCATCAACCTCCAGCCCACTGCCCATCTTCTCAGGGATGTTCATATCCCTCATCAGCGCTCGGAATCGTTCATTCTCCGGTAGCTTATCCATGTGCATATACCCACAGTGGAAAACGCCGAATCCAATCTCCGTCATCGCACACACCGCCTCGCGCGCGTAGCCCTAGCACATGTGAGCTAAAGTGTGCTCATCGAATCCTCAAGTATCTTAGCCCATCATCATATCTTGGGGCATCATTCTCACCTTCCTATGAAAGTCACGATGAATGCTGACCCCCATATCCCCCGCGACCACCTTCTCTTCATCAGGCACCGCATCTCCCGTCCTTTCCTTGCTGTTAAGCATCCTTGTGCGTGGCAGCGAGTTGAATCCGCCGAATCCGATCATTCCACCCGTCGACCGCAGGAAGAAGATCATGAAGACTCTCGAACGCGCGGTCGTTCGGGCAACCCATTTTCTAATGAGCACACGCATGCCCTCTAGAGTCAAACCGCAGATGAATCCATAATTCTCGGGGTCACTAAAGTATCCATGCAGCATCGTAGCATCTTCGGGGTTTGCAGTGCGGATCGTCAGGCGCGGGGTGATGATTCTATATCCAATGTTCTGAGCTGATTGGGTGGAGGAGGGGGTAGGCATGGCGCCGAGGGGGCATTTAAAGCGAATTATAGAAATCTTGGACCGAAGAGAGGTGCTAGCAGATCTTCCAGATATGGTTTTCTCCCGTGTAAGGCACGAAACTGTGGCTCACAGCATGATTAAGCAATCCAGAGAACGTACGCAGCTCATGATCAAACTCCTACAGATGTCTTGCCTGCGGAGGTGCATTAACTCCGCTCCTGCTGACTGACAATTTGGAACCAGGAATGAAATGGGATAATAACGCTTTCCCTAAAAAGAACACCTTCATGTGTAACCTTGCTCTTCTTTGAGACGTAGTAGTCAGATAGAAAAGCGATCATGTATTATTGCATGCTGGGTATCAATGCCAAAGTGTCTTTGTACCCTTCATAACAGATCAAGAATGCAGTCAAATAATGGTCAAATTTGTCCATGAAGAGCGGTTAGATTAACAATTTATAACAACAAGCCAGTTGATACACAGCAGGATCCGGGCTTCTAGGGCGCACGTAATAAACACATCCCTCTCACTTTAATCCTCCCATCTCGTTCAAAATTCGCTGCGCACCAGAAAACTCGTATTCCTGCATCGTCTCGTCCCAAAGTCTCGAGATAACAGGTTCCATCTTGGGATCATGCGCAGGTGCCGCAAACCTGATCATTATTAGACAGACATAGTCAGCATACCAAGTTCTGTCCGAACTATCCCCGGATCTCATAGAAGAAAGAAATGGCCACTCACGGCTTGATGACCCAATCCATAACAAAACTTCCATGCGTTTCTGCTCCTTTGATGACAGCCGCATCGATATACGTCGACGCTCCGTCCTTCAGGCTCCTGGCTGTCAGCGACTTTGAGAGGCCGATCAACGCAGCCCCGACGCCTTTCGCCTCACGGTGTAGATCTGAACCCTTGCAATACCCCGGGTCCACAAGGTTGAGAATCACGTCTTCTGGTTGGACGTAGCCGGCGAGTCGGAGCATGAACAGATGTCCCAGAAGCTTCGAGACGCTATACCGCTCGCTTGAGCTCCACGGTGTGATCTTTGTTCCGTCAAAGGAGCCGAGCAGGGGGACTTGATTGCGGTTGGGGAAGTTTGCCATGTAGCTGACGCCCGAGTTGACGATGGTCAGGCGGCCTGGCGTGCCGGGAGGGGATTTGGCTTTGAGAGCTGGCAACAGGAGGATAGCCAAGAGGAAGGTGGACAGGTAGTTCACCTGGATGACCTCCTCATGGCCGGTGTTGGGGTTAATAGTAAAGTCCAGCTTGCCAAGACCTGCGTTAAGCACAGCGATGTCGAGCTGCGTCAATTCAGTGTCGACCCTCCTCACAAATGCCTGGATGGAGTTGTAGGAACCCATCTCGAGTTCCCAAACGTCGATGGTCGCCCCGGGAAAGTCCTTCCGTAGCGTTGCGGCAAAATGCTCGCCCTTCTTCACCGACCGCACGGCTAAGATCAGCCGAGACAAGCTGAAGGAGAGGAATTGGCGACATGCGATAGACCCAAGACCTGCACTGGCCCCCGTGATGATGACTGTTTTCCCTCTGAGATTCGTCGTCGAAGGTGGATAAATGGGTTTGCTGCAGAATTGGGACTCCAAGAAGAGCCCCATTGGTCCCTTCTTGGGTGGCCCCAGCAGGAATGACCTTGATTCAGACATTGTAAAACCACAAATCTGTCAAAGTAAATTTTGTTTGTCCTCCAAAGAGTGAACAAGGAAAGGTTGTAATAATATAATGATACTATGGCCACAGCTGTATTCGAAATATATATTCCATCAATTTGCCTTACGGTGAAAGAAAAGCTGTCCTTTATGTACTGAGTACTTCACGAGAATTATGAGACTGTCCACGTACTTCCATGCCCATCCACTGATTATCTCGAGCCATCCCATCATGATGAGACGGAGTAAGCCATCGTCACAACTTCGAAGTTATTTAGAGACTGTTTACCCAATTCGTAATAAGTCTAGCATGCTAAGGAAAACACCATATCATTGATGCCTACTTTAGAATTGGCGGCTGACTTCCGCCGATCCCGAAACCGTGGATGTGATCAGCCACACAACATAATTTTGTCTGCTGACGACCATGGCAAATCCCCCCACCGACTACTAGTTCAAATCATAACGCCTCTTGACTCGCAAATAGAGCATTCTCAAAATCATCCCCGCGGCCTGCAAACCGGGTGTCGCCGAATGAGTCCTCGGACGCCGTGGTTTCGCCCATTGTGTGATCCAAAAATTCGTCCAAGTCGTCTGGCAGCGAGGGCATTGGATTGTCGTCCGTCTCTGCATTCTGCTCTTGTGAAGGAAAAGATAAGTCCGCACGAGCCAGGACCCTCGAAACCTGCTCTTCCACGCTCCCTCCCAGCATTTCTAAATTCTCCACGGCCTCCAACTCCGTAGCGCTGACAGAAGCTATCTTTTGGTTGTTTGGAGAAGACATGTCGATGGCTGGAGGCGTATCAGCCACTGTTGCTGTCTCAGCGAGAAGTGTGGGGTTCTCTTCCTGATTCCATAAGGACTGCCCCGGCTCGGTGATGGATTCCACCAACTGCTCTGAGCGGCTCGTTTTGGTTCCCTCTACACGGGCAAGGAACTCGTTCTTGTCTGGGAATTTGCCGCTGTTCATGCTGAGGTCCAGTGCAAGAGAGAGACGGAGATACGACTCGGGCTTCACGGCTAGAAGCTCCGCCCAGTCCGTGACGTTTTCCCCATCGGCAAAGGCTGGATCAGCTTGCACAAGGTCCACCAGATAGCGTACCAGTTTAGCAATCCAGTCAACACCGTCGTATTGTAGGTGCAATACCTTGATCACCTCGATCAGTGTCGCGTTGCTGGGGGGCTGTCTCGCTGCAGACAGGTGAATGTTGAGAACTTGAAGCGCGAGCGGGAACGCAATGTAGGCGGCGCTATGAGCGTGACGGTTAGCAACTTAACTTTGGCTTAGGCTATGAGAGGCCGCTCATTGTGGAGGAGGGGTCACCTACGCGCTGATGGGGAGCCACCGGATCAAGTGCCGCTGATTCAACCCCTTAAGTATCTCTGTTATGTTGGAGAAGGCATTCTGGATGGCATCTCTGGTGTCGAGAAGCCTTCTAGTGTCCTCTGTGGGGTTGGCTGCTGCCAATGCTAGGTAATGTTGGAGTTCATGGTTGTATAGAGCCATTCTCGCGGAGCTACAGATTGATTTGACAAGTCAGATCCACATCAAAAGTCCACGACGACACGATTTTTTACACGTAAAAAGGTAAAGAAAGGTACAACTTACTGATAGTACGTGTACATCAAATGTGTGTATAGAGCAACGGATTCATGCTTGCTCGAGCTGATCTGGCCTCCACACTCTTCAGCGCCAGTCGATGCTGTCACGGCGGCTGTATACCAATGCACCAAAGCATTCTTGCTCTTACGAATCTCCCCTTCCTCGGACGGAAGAAGACTTGGTCGTCTCTGGGACTGGTCCGGGACTCCGTCGAGTGGAAAGACCAGAACAAGAACGTCCGTGAGGATGACGCACAATTCCAGAACGCGGGAGAAGATGCGAATCAGCTCTCTCTTCGCGTCGGGCGTGTAGACAACGGACCGGTGGATCTCGTCATCCAGGTCCATCAACCCCAGCGGCGGGTGCTTCTCAAAATCGAAGTGGGCCCTGGTGATCTGAATGCCCCTTCGCAGCCCCAATGGCAGTATCCGATCTCGTATGACACAGCACCACCACAGGCGTTTGAGAACATTGACCCGCTTCGCTTCAGCGATATGGCTCGCGGGCAATGAACCTTGACTTGGAGGCAGTGTGGCATAGTAGGGTGCTCTGCAATACTTTGCATTCTGGATGGCGATACTGAGCCAGACACTGTTTGGCTTCGTCTCGGTTCTCACAGGTGGTGTCCAGTAGGACAGGAGAAGCGCGGCCTGGGCGACGGGTACCGCTGCAGACTCGGCTCCGAAGTCATAAAGCAACTAGAAAAGGTTGATGAGCACTTGGTGAGATCTCACAGGGTGATGGAGGAGGGGAATTCGAACCTTGGCCCTTCGGTAAAACGCAGCTCTGAGGCCCCGAATGCTCTTGTAGCCAAAAGCGCTTACACTTTCCATCGACCAGTTCACGAACTTTTTGAGACAAGATGTTAGTTCTCCTTCAAGGAAAAGGAAATATATTCAATATGAATACTGCAGGATCACCTTCACTTACGTTGCACGATACGAAGATGATAGCCTGCAGAACGAGTAGGGACATCTTTGCGTCCTGGCGACCACAGGGCATATCGTAGTACATTTCCCAAAAGTCGCCCTCGTTGAACAATGGTAGGAAGGGGTGGATGTGGAGGAAGTACTGCTGCAGGATCTGGTCCATGATAGCCCGCGTAGGCAGGTGAAAACAACCCTCGGCTTCCAAGAAGTCGACGTCTCGTGATAAGCAGTTGGATAGGTTGTCTAATGTCAGAAACGAATAGTATGTATAAACGACGCTGTTGGGATGAAATCTGTGCGGCCGCTTTTGTGAGGGCAGTTCGAGATGGTCTGCCTCGGATTCTTGAATGGAAGAAGCGGACAGCCAGTTGTTCGCAAATAGAGGAGCTATGCTTCTCGCGTAAGCTACACATATTTGCTGATCATAAGGTGTGAGCAGGATGTTCAATCTCACCTGGCTGGGTTGGAATTGATGCATCAGAAAAGGCAGTAGTCGGCCCGTTGACGAGATCTTCGATCATACCGTTCATCATAAATAAAGGGTCTGACATTTGTTCTTCAGGAGCCACTGGTTGATCACCAGACATGATGAGCTGCCCGAAGTCCGGTGCCTGCAACCCTGTGTCTGCTGCTACTGAGGCGTTGTCCTGTTGCAGTGCTGCCTCTAGCACAGAATCATCCTGAAATGCCAGATGGTCGACGGCTCCCCCTTCTCGGGGACTGGGCTGACGATCCCGTCGAGCACTGGACTTTGCCCTGCAGCCCGTCACGTCAGCTAGCATCAAATCTCTAATGAGATAGTTGGGTGACTTACTTCCTCGCCTTCACGACGCAGTCGATGCCATCCAGGGAGCAGTTCATACATGGAGGTCCGCTCCTCGACACGTCGCAGCGGACCTTTCTCATCCGGCAGGAAAGACAAGCTCTTGCCGCTCGACGCCGCTTTACACCGACGGCAGGCTCAGCCTGGCGCCCTGTACCAGATGGCTCGGACATTCTGGACGTTAAGTCGACGGCTCTGGTGAGGAATACTCCAGGGTAGAAAATAGAGCAGTCAACACGAAGCCGAGCCCACTGTAAGCTTCCCCTCACTTGTGTGCTGCTTGTTCGGCTGCTTTAGACTAGAAGTGTTTGGATGTTTCAGAGCCACAACACAGAGAGGTGATCAAGTAGCCGGACAGAGCCGACAAGCACACGCGGTCTGTTTAGCAAGCAGGCTAATGACTCCTGCTGCAGCTTTAAGCATCCGTCACCGCCGAAGACTGAGCTTAAACTTAAAGCTCTCGCCCCTTCGCCCTTTCGCCTCTTCCTTTCGACCCACCGCTGCAGGTCGGGTTTAGTCTTGCCGTTTCCCCCACGGGGAAAAACTGGGTCAACAGTCTTTCCCCGACTCTTGCGCGTTCCAATCAAGGAACTCAGCACCGAGGCTCGTCTGCTTGGCCTCTCTTAGGTTAATCTGCGTGCCGACATTGCCATTGGCGTATCTATACTTTGCTTTAGTGACATGTGAGGGGATGGGAAAGCCCAATAGAGATGCGGAGAGCTTTTTGTGCATGTATGCACACAACCATATTGAAATTTTGGGAGTCAGCAAGCTTATCATGTACTTGAGGTTTGCTGTGGACTATCATTCAATACTTCGGAGCATTTTGTCTCTTTTCAAGACGAATGCCTCCCAATAGACTCACGGGTGGCGAGTCTGGGGCCACGATTCATTCAACCCTCTTGCACAGCCGCGTCCCGTACTCTATTACTTCCCAATCTTCGGTTCCGGGTGTCGCGATGGAGTAAAACACACCAGTGGGGTCCCATCTTTTTCGAATGTCCGAGAGCTCCGGATAGTTAGTCCCGTAGAAGTGCGTTTGCCAGTCAGGCTGGTTCGGGTCCCCCTATTCAGGCCATTAGCAACGAGACGTTCGAAAGCACACAAAAGCAAAGTTCGAGTGCTGAGAACACTGATAATCATAAAGAATCCTCTGTCGTACCTCATTGACATATCCACACCCATTCGGCCCAGCCTCTCTGAATGCCTGGTCGAGATTATATGTCATCAAGGCCTGGGCATCCTCTTTCTCCTCCCAGGTTGCGTTTGTGGCCACCGCCAGGTTGATGATGGCGAAATCGCTTGCATTGCGGAAGCGTGGGTTGGTGGCGCTGTTCGGAACGGGCATGTTGTGCCCTGGATCCCACATATGCCCAATAATGACCGCTCCGTATGCGACGGCGTTCTGGAAGGCGGCGATAATGCCGTCGTTATTAGTGGCGACGTCCTCATGTGCGAACATCCATCCGCCTGTGAGCGCCGAGATGCCAGCCTCTTCATCCTCAAAGAGATCAATGTAGAGATCAAAGAGCGTATTGAAGCCTTTCGTAATAGTAGAATAGTTCGACAGACCTATGGAGTCTAGCCCATCGAACAATGGCTGGAGGATCCTATCGAGTTGCTCGGTCGTCTGATTAATGGCTACAAAAGGCTGGATGTGTAGCCTCAATGTCGAGATCTCGAAGTACACGTACAGACCATTGTCCACGAAGTGGTTCGAATAACCGTGAAAGATGGACACAGCCTCCCAGAAGAGCGTCTCATTCGTGGTATGGGTCGAATTGATGTTTAGAATGGCTCCACTGGACTGCACGTCCTCGTAAGCCCTGAATGTGGTCGACAAGATGACGGCGTAAGCTGCTGGACCACCACCTCTCAGAGCCCAGAAGAGGTCGGTATTCGACTCTGCATTTGCGACCTTGTACTCACCGTCCGCGGTGAGTACCTCGAATTCCAAGACATTATCTGCGGCCAGCCCATACATTGTGGTCATTGGGCTATGCCCGCCGCCCTGGATATAACCACCAGATGGTCCGACCGTCTAAACTGTACTGTCAGACCCATTTCTCAACCTCGACTGAGGGTAATTACTTACTGGGCATTCCCCGACTACAAGTGCCAGGGGCGGGTTCTCAGCGTTGGCCTGCCTGAGCAACTCACGTCCTTGGACGCCAGCTCCAACGCGCACGGATGGGCCTGTATAGTTCCCAGGTCCTTCATAGTTCGCTGTGAATGTGGCATTTTGGAAGCTATGGGTGTTTATGACAAGGGCGCCCCATCCAGTACTGCGGCCGATGAAATCATGCCCCGTGTTCCGTACGATGAGTCTTAGCTGGTGTTCCCGCGCAAAATCAATACCAGCCTTGATATGTTCGTACTCAGTAGCCAGTATCACATATACGGCATAAAAGCCCAATGTACATGGATCGCTTGGGTCGGTCGTCGGTCGGCAGGTTTCATTTGTGTAATAAGTCCAAAGCTCGGCCGCCGGCTGATCGGTCCTAGATAGGTGTCAGCCGTCTCTAAGTAAGTGGTTTCGCAATTGACTTACGTCCATTGCTCTTCGAAAAATAGTGTAGAAACATTGGCGCATTGTGCTGCATTGTAGGTATATAATGTGCCAAGTGGCCCCTCGAAGGTATCGTGACACACGCTGCCGGGAGGAACGTCGACCATGAGACGACCAGCGACGCTCGAATTCAGCTTGGACCATTCATCTCCGGTAGGCCAGCAAGCATCGTCGTGGTAGCACTTGCAAGCGTATGATGTCCCGTTCCACACGGTTGAAGCCAGTGCAGTTACGGAACTGGCAAACGTTACTAGCCCGAGCAGCCTGAAAGCCATTGCGATTGTTTCAACGGCGGGTTAGTCCTAACTATGCAAGTTGATGATCAGCATTGAGAAGAAAATTCCGAACACGCAATTGTTCAACGTTGTCCATTTATACCTTACCTTGCTCGTACGCTTACTCACAACTGTATGCTCGACTGCTCATTCCCAGCCGAGAAAGGAAGGATGGCCGGTATTGTGGGAAATATATAGGTGCAGCCAGTTCTGAGAGACTGGCGATCGTCTTTTTCCCCGACAGGTATCGACCAGATCTGCAACCATCATCGGCAGAATGCAGCCGCCATAAGTGCCTGAGATATTGCCAGACTCATGCAAGTTGTGACGCTATTTGGTAAACAGTCAGCAGTATTTCTCACCTGGGTAAGGTGAACTGCTGATAATCTGGGACCGTCGGATGCATACAATAATGCGCATCGGTCATCACGCCAAGCTCGAAGGCAAGGAATATCTTTTTCCTGGTTTAGGTCAGCTAAGCAGCGCCACAGTCACAGATGGAGACTTAGTATATGCACTTCTTTGAAAATGTTACCACACCATAATGTAGCCACCTTCCTTTCCCTTTCTTTCTTTTTTTCTTTTTTTCACACCGTAGTGACGAGTTCTTGGCTGGAGGTGGCTTCATTGGGCGGATCGGGAACGGAGACGGCCTATACCGGCCTCGACTTTTGGGTTGCACAGCATATACCATGTCAAGCACATATACTCTATTCTTGAGATAGTTTGACATCTCTAATGCACACTCTTTACTAACATAATTTGGGATTAGATCTGAATCCCTACATGGCAGGGACAAGTACATGCTCTATATCTGTGACTTGTTTCTATCCATGAATATTATCCTACAATTTATAATTTGTAGATGAGAGAATATCACAAAGGCAAGTGTTTGCATGGTATCACCAGGTTATACAAGAATATGGAGAAATAGGGGTTGCAGCAAAGTCTCTGCACAGATTGGGAGGTATAAAGGGGAGGGGGGGCAGGATGGCTGGCAGGAGGGGAGGTAATTATGCAAGAATAGCAGGGGCGTCAGCGCCTCATGATTTTACCGCCTTCTCCATTGAGCTGATGAGGTGGCAAGACTGAGGGCATCGTGAGAGCATCTTGACCTCTCTGGGACTGTTCTACCGGGTTTTATCGACGCTTTAGCCTTCAGCGACCGGACATTAGGGACAAAGAGATCGCTTGCTCCTTTCGATACAGTAATCGTGAACATGGATCTAGTCTGTGTGTTTGTGGCATCCCGTGGGCTGAAAAGTCGCGAAACTGGTGGCACAGCCCATCTGCACAGCCTGGGTCGTGAGGGGGCCACCTCAATGAGAAAGCTCTCAATTCCTTCCCAAGACTAAATAGCGTTCTGTTGAGAGTATATGTACAGCAGTATATGTGATATGGTTCACCAGAACAGGGCCCTTGCCGGATATGGTCACTCTATTCATTGTTCGTCGTGACCGTACTGTATCTTCACATAAGGCTTGCCCTGCCGGATTGTCATCCTGCTAACCACTCAACATACTCATTTTCAGTGAGAGGCATTGCATTTGCTCCCATCATATCCTGGTTGCGGAATAAAATGCCCGACTGTCGCGAAGACGGGTTTGCTAGTAGAAAGCCCATCCCTCAACGGCGACGAGATTGGGAGCTAGAGACCTTATCCCAATAGTACCACATGGCAACGGCGACGAAGGTAGTTGGGATCGCAAACGCCCAGTATATCCAAAACTTTTCAGACACAGTCCAGTCCCCACCGGCATTGTAGTCAAAAAAAGACATGCTAAAGATGGCAGATACGAAGGTTGGCGGGAGTAAGGCCAGGGTGACAACAGAGATGGTCCTCATTGACGAGCTGTCAACCTGGGCGGCGCGGCTGATCTCCACGGATGTGGCGGCGTCATGCTGTGCGACAGTGTTGAAGGCAAGCTGGATCTCGTTCTGAAGGCGCTTCTCGTTCGAGATGGACCGGTGCCGCAGACTGCCGAGTACGGTCTTGCCGTATTGTAGGCGGGAACGGAGGCCTGATGCGGCGGCAGGGCAACCAGGTCCTGGCATTGCGTATTCTGTGTGTCGTTCCAGTATGTGATCTACTGTCTGATTCACCACCTCCAATGCCTCTGTTGCATGAATAGCGTGCCGGGCCAGATCGTGCAGGTGTCTATACGCTGGCCGGGGCGGGGCGCCTTCGGACAGAACCTCCCGCTCGACAGCCCTGACCTGGTCGCGCACAGCCCACACTGCTGTGTCCTCAAGGCCCAAGACTGCCTCCAAGACGGGTGCATACGCCCAGAAGGGGTCATCAAGACAGCCTGCACCCACGTTGCCGATCAGCGCCAGCAGTTGGTCAAGGACAGCTTGCTGGATATCGAATAGCAGAATGGCCGACTGTCTTGCGGGACGCAGCCAGCGCGTAAAGATGTCTATCTTCAGCCATTCGTATTCAAGGCTGCTGTTGATCATCTTCACCTCGAATAATGCCCACGTGCCTATAATAGATAGTTACTTAAGTACTTAAGTTAATCAATATGCGATAAAGAATATTCTAGAGCACCTACTGGTGCTCCTGATGGATCCGCCATCCTGTGTCACCTCGCAGCCAAAATATCCGTTCAGTTTCCGGCGGTACGCGGACCACCATAGCTCGGGTATAGAGAAAGCTTCCGTCAGCGATTGTCGGCAACCCTGGCATGCCTTGATGTCATCTGTTCTTGCAACTCTGCGACATGTGAGCTGGCAATCAGGATCGGCGGGCAAGTTAAACATACATGACATGGATTTTAGAGTCCTTAGGGGATCCTTCTGGCAGAACATGCAGGCTAGTGAAGTCTTCTGGGCAGGCTCTTTGCCGCTGCAAGTGACGGTTGCCTGCGACTGAATAGTGCTTCAGTGATGAGACCTGTATTATTGGGAAATTGTACATACCGTCTCTCCAATGGTAGATATCTACACTCGGGCACCTCTGAGCGCTGGTGCGGGGCATGACAATGGTAAGGTATCCCAAAGCAGAGAAGATGCTCGACCGAGGTCACCAACTCGCTGCTGGTGACTGATCTTTGGACACTAGAATAATGTGTAATAAATATGTGGACAAATCAACAGATCGATTGCAGAATCCATCCCAGAATGCCTTGCGCGTTGAAAAAGCGGCTGAGCAACTATCGGTCATGACGACCCTCTTACTGCAACCCACCATGCTAAAAACCCCTTGTGCAGTGGTGAGCTGGCGGATTGCGCACCCAAGCCACTGGTGCCACGTACCGGCGTCTTTCTGTATCTTGCTAACGCAATCAGCATTCACAAGACAAGGGTGGTTGGATGAGCTCCAGGAGCCGCAATGCACCGTGCCAGGAGTGCATGTCAAGGCCTTTAGCCCTAATTGATGAGAAAATGCAGCGCGGTAAGACACGCTAAGTTTACTCGCATGCAACGGCAAAATGACCTTTTCTGGTGCGGTCAATGAATATCTTGACCATTCGACGGAGCCTTGCCATAGCACAAGCTGCTTTTGGCGCGCGCGTGTTTGCTACAACTACGGCGGGCGGGCGAGTGTCTCCTAATCACGCTTCAGTGTCATTTCTAAACAGGGGCAGGTATCGGAGGCCGTATCTTTCTCTGTTCAAGGTGCTCCCGATCAAAAGGGGTTTTGTCTGCGGGGGCCGAAGGCTATGCTGCTGACTGCATGTTGCATATTGCTTCGCCACCGTGAACACGGACAGCCTGTGAGGTGGATTCCCAACCTCGCTCATTTTTTGATTGCCCTGCACCCTGATCAAATCTTCCTTCTTTCCAATCTTATCCATAATCATCTGTCTTCAAAATCCCAAAATTCCCCTGCTAGAGACACCCATCTCCGCAAGCCATTTCCTGACTGAGTGACATCAACTCACTCGGTGACGTGGGCTTGGTATTGGTGCAGCTCCTGATGCTGCGACTTCCCCTGTGCATGAGGGCATTCGTATACCAGCCATGAGTGATCCCAGCAATAGCAAGAGGTCTCACGACAGCGCCTATGTTGAGGATGAGAAGTTGTACCCTGTCTCGAAGCGCTCGAAACCGGACGGTGACCGCAATGTCGACGACAGGCGTGCAAATCTAGAAAACTGGAGCCCGGAGAAGCTTTCGCCAAATGACTACATCGTCGGTTGGATCTGCGCACTTCCCATTGAGTTGGCCGCGGCGCAGGCTATGCTGGATAAGACTCATAGGAGCCCGCGTAGCCGTCTCAATGACAGCAATACCTATACCTTCGGAAGTATTGGCATGCACAACATCGTCATTGCATGCCTTCCATCAGGCCAATACGGCACCAACAACGCCGCAACCGTGGCGAACAACATGCGGCGGAGTTTTCCCTCCATGCGAATGGGATTCATGGTGGGCATTGGTGGCGGAGTGCCTGGAAAGGTTGATGTGCGTCTTGGGGATATCGTGGTGTGTGACCGAGTAATTCAATACGACTTCGGCAAGACTATTCGAGATGGTGTTTTTGAACGGACAAGCACTCCTTACAAGCCCCCTCACGAGCTCATGACAGCCGTCTCCAATCTACGAGCAACACACGAACGAAAGCCTAGCGAGATTCCTGCTCTTCTCTCCGATATGCTTCAACGGAATCCGGTAATGACCGCATACTCTCGTCATGATCAGCTTGAAGACTTGTTATTTGACAGCGCATATGATCACCAACACTCAACGGAGGACTGCGAGCATTGCGATCATTCAAAGCTGCTAGTGCGAAAACCTCGAAGAAACAACAACCCAGAGATCCACTATGGAGTCATTGCTTCTGGGAATCAGGTCATGAAACATGGGAAGACACGGGACAATCTGGCTCATAGTCTGGGCAATGTTCTTTGTTTTGAGATGGAGGCGGCAGGGTTGACGGACCACTTTCCGTGCCTGGTGATTCGTGGAATCTGCGACTATTCAGATTCGCACAAGAGCAAACAATGGCAACGATACACAGCTGCAACAGCGGCAGCATATACCAAGGAACTTCTTCACGCTATACCTGCCGTTGAGACCCTCAAGGTTGTGGTGGCACCGGCTGCTGGTAAGCAACACAACCTCACAGAGAAAACTGCACTTCGCTTACATGGTCATAGAACAAGCAGGATTGCAAGAACTTCGAAAGTCTCTGTTCGATTCCTTGAGATTTGACCAGATTGATTCCCGACACTCCAACATCAAAGCGGCCTACTCCAAAACATGCGAGTGGCTGCTCAGGCATCCTGACTACACGGATTGGCTAGATCCCGGCAAATTTGACAGCCATCGCGGCTTTCTGTGGATCAATGGTAAGCCTGGTTCAGGGAAATCGACCCTCATGAAGTTTGCTTTCGCAAAAGCACAACGGAACACAGTTGATGATGAGGCCATCATTTCATTCTTCTTCAACGCAAGAGGCGATACTCTCGAAAAGACAGTAATTGGAATGTACCGATCTCTTCTCCTCCAGCTGCTGGAGACGTTCCCAGACCTCCAGGAGGTGCTGGATGATCCATATCTCACTTCTCGGAATCAGAACGGCTCTTTTGTGTGGGATATTGAGATGCTTCAAGATCTTTTCTCCTCCGCGATGACACGACTCAAACAGCGACGCTTGACATGCTTTGTTGATGCTCTTGATGAGTGTGACGAGGAGCAAGTGCGAGATATGGTGGAGTTCTTCGAGGCTTTGGGAGATCATGGTATCGAAAGCGGAAGCAGGCTCTATGTTTGCTTTTCCAGTCGCCACTACCCTTACATCACAATCCAGCATGGCCGAAAGCTGGTCCTGGAAGACCAACCGGGTCATGGACAAGACTTGGAGAAATACGTGCGAGGCCGCCTCAAAGCGGGCACAGGCCGCTTCATTGAAGAGATCAGAGACCAAATTCTTCAGAAGGCGGCTGGCGTTTTCATGTGGACTGTCCTTGTCGTCGACATTCTCAACAAGGAATTTGAACGGGGTCGGAACTTTGCAGTGAGAAAAAGATTGCAAGAGATACCCGAACAACTGAGCGAATTGTTCAAAGACATTCTGCGAAGGGACAGCGAAAACCTGGGCGAACTGCTGCTATGCATTCAATGGATACTTTACGCAAAGCGGCCGTTGAGGTGCGAAGAGTTCTACTTCGCAGTTGTGTCTGGCATATCCCCGGAGAGCTTGGCCGAATGGGATCCGGAATATCAGAGCATAGGTGACATGGGACGTTTTGTCCTGAGCTCTTCAAAAGGACTTGCAGAGGTCACCAAGTCCAAACACCAAACGGTCCAGTTCATCCACGAATCCATGCAAGATTTCCTTGTTAAGGATAATGGTCTCCGTGATCTATGGCGTGAGCTCGGAGAAGACATTCAGAGCTCCAGTCACGATAGACTAAAACAGTGCTGCCAAAGCTACATTAAGCTCGATGTCTACGGATACTTAGCCAGTAGTGGTTTGTTCGCAGGTGCATCACTGCCAAAGGCATCTTCGGATGAAGCGAAAACGATGCGACAGCTGGTTTCAGAAAGATTCCCCTTCCTTGAATACGCTGTCCTACAGCTGTTCTATCATTCCAATGAAGCAGCAGTTGGACTGCCACAAGACACATTCTTGGAGGAATTCCCTCTCGGAGCTTGGATCAATGTCAAGAACCTGGTCGAGAAGCACGAAATCCGCCGTTACACGCCAACCACAAGCCTTCTATATCTTCTCGCAGAGGGCAACTGGGCAAGGCTGATAAGCACACAACTTCAACATGACCCAAGAATCGATATTCACGGAGAGCGACATCAATATCCTCTTTTTGCTGCCTTGGCCAACGGACATAAAGATGCAGTTGAAGCAATGTTGCAGCAGAAGTTGGACCTTTTGAGCAACAAGAATACCCTTATCCAGATTCTCGAGCACAGGCAAAAGTTCGCAGCTCCCAAAAACCAGACACTGCTCCCGTGGGCTGTACAGAATTCACTCAAGGATTTTGTGAAGCTGCTTCTTGAGACAGGCAAGGTTGTTATTGATTCTAAGGATAATACAGGCCGAACACCGCTCTTATTAACTGCAAAATATAGGAAAAAGGGTTTTATAAAGCTACTTCTTGAGACAGGCAAAGTTGATATTAATTCAAAAAATAATCAGGGCCAGACATTATTTTCACTTGCTGTGGAAAGAGGGTATGAGGATATTGTCAAGCTACTTCTTGAGACAGGCAAAGTTGATATTGATTTGAAGGATAATCGGAGCCAGACACCATTTTCACTTGCTGTGGAAAGAGGGCATGAGGGTATTGCAAAGCTGCTTAAAACAAGCAAGGATGAGTTCAGCTCGAAGGATGAAAGTCATTAGATATTGGTCTTGTCTGCTGCGCAGAGTAGGCATGATGGTGGTTTCCACACTAGCAGGGCTTCTCAATAAAAGATGTACGACTTATTATTTATGTAGCTAAAACATTTTAAGTATTTGCTAGAAGAAGGATGTGTTGATAATTTCTGCTTTTAAGTGTGCAATTAGCAATAGCGGGGTGCACAAGCTGTGTTGATTTGTACTTATGCATCTTATACTTGATGCAAATTTGTTTATTCAGATGGCATAAGCTAACAGAGCCAGCTGTTGAATCATCCGTCCTATATGCTTTTATGTACAAGCTTATCTGCACTTCCACTTTTTGATCTTCTTTATTTCTTTTTCCTTCTTTCCTTCTTTTCCGCCTTTTACTCTCTCCTTCCCCCCCTCCTTTTTCTTTCTTTTCTTTCTTTTCCCCAAGAAAGTGGCGGGGAAAAAGCCTACTACAACAACTTGATTTACAACTGCTTCACTACAAAAGTCAAGGCAGCGGCAGCGTTTTGGGCATACGTCAGGTACAGAAACGGAACAAGATCACCAAAATGCCAAATATTATTACCCTCGCGGCATTTTCGAAGGTCCCTAATCGAGTCAATATTAGCAACGGCGATGTCGCTATCTGTTTAAAGGAGGGGGGGGGGGGGAGGCAGCGTACACAAATACCGCCTTCATACCTGTCATCTGGGCATTTGAAGAAGGTAGGAGAGGGCAGACATGGGGAGAAAGGAAGAAACGAACTATACCTGGGCCGCCGAACGTCACAACAGCACTAGCCTTCTCCACGGTAGCGGCTGGCAGGTCGGAGCACGCGAGGCGGACAACCTGGGTACTCTGCGAGTACCTCCTCATGACTACATGGGTATTTAGGCTCAGGCTGAAGGCATGTGTAACGAGGGCAACCCTTGGCTGCAAAATTGTTCATTAGTTAGCATTTCTGTCTCCAACTGGCCAGGCCAGGCATGTGGTGTGCGAGGACCAGTGAGTTACTCGCCCTGCTAGGCCCAGGCACCCTCCACCTAGTTAGCATTTCCATATGCGAGACAATCAAGCATAAGGCTAAGTTACATATCCACACCCGCGGTCAAACTCCTGCCCTCTAGGTACCGCGGAACAGTGGCTTTGTAGTTGTTCACACCCTAGAAGATGGAGGTAGAGACGCTCCCCAGCGCGCTCTACAGCACGGCGTATAACTCGGGCCTGATCAGGGTGCCCACATTGCCGGGCTCGTCGGCACATCTGCTAGCGCTAGGGCCGTTGGAGGTAGTCAAGTATCCCAGGGAGATGGTCAGGGTCTTGTCGATGCTCTCTATCACGACCTATGAGTCGGCGAGGGTAATGCTGGTGTAGAAGGGCTCGAAGATGTAGACCAGTTGTCTCGTTGATGTTGAGGCGGGGCAGCAGGGCTCTAGAGAGTGGCAAGGGGCCCGGCGGATCATATCATAGTAGCTGAGGCAGTCAGGGCTAGGGGTGGGACGGAGCTAGAGAATTCTATGGTATTCATAGGCTTCCAAAACCTCATGATTGTCAAGGTGATGACGATAAGAAACAGATACAAAGCATTTTCTAATATACAGTGCCTAACAATGCCAGTAACTAGTTTGCCACCTTACGCTTATATACAGAGCCTCGATACGAACCCTTCAGATAATCCAAATGAAAAGAATTAAGCCTCGTAATTATTGTCTTAACACATAACACATTGACAGTTGCCCGTCGTAGCAGAAATAAGGCAACAATGGTCTGCGCCAGCTCTCTCACAATTGGCGATGGGTAAGAGGGGATGAAGAAGAAGTTGAGATTCCTTCTTCTTCTTCTTTTAGTATCATATTTTTTTGGGGTCTCCTTCTTTTCTTTCCTTTTCTTTCTTTCTTTCGCTCTCTCTCTCTCTCTCTCTCTCTCTCTCTCCCCCTCTCTCTCTTTTCTTTTTCTTTTTTTGTAAGGACGATATTTACTAAAGCGAATGCCACTTTATTGCGTGCAGTTAGCACGGACTTGCAAATAACCCGCGGACTCCGCATCAATAACCAAATTGGTGCATATATGGCCACCAATATGTCGAAAATGGTTCAAAGGCTAGATTATCGTCCCCATGCCGGAAGCTACCTTCTTGTCTAGGTACGGATACCGCCTTGTACCATAGCACGCTTTTAAACCTAGATACTTGCAATGGCGGTTGATATCCAACAGTGGTGGGAAAATGAATTACGACCTCTTATTTATGAGCAGTGATTTTCGTTGACGAAGCAATTCTTCCACTCTTCAACGTTTTTACTACTATTCGCTAACACTGTCAGCTCAGTATCAGTTACTTTTTCAGCGATAATCATGAAGGTCCTCATCTCAGCGATTGTTGCCTCCACGGCAGCGTCGTTTGCCTCAGCTGCAAACTTCACATCTGTCGATCTTGAGCCCCCTCTCAACTGGATTGTAGGAACGTACCTATGGCCTGCGGAGATCATTGCTGGGTACAACGCTCTTGTGGATGGCACTGACTGGAATGACACCGCCTGGGATGCCTATATCCTCGCCGAGTGCGAGACCTACACGGCGTGCACTTCTTCCATCTCGTGGCAAGGTCCGTGTGAACCATTGCGATATCGTGCTCTCGATGTATGATTGATGTTGACTGTTGTCTCCACAGGAACAAACAGCGGCTCGACCGGTGGCAGGTTTGTGGTCTCGCATAGGATTATCAAGTGAATGACATGCCAGGACTGACAGCATGCAGGTATTGGTACGGATACGTTTTCCGGGGTGGCCCTACCAACGAGTCCTTCTACGTTCGAGATACGGACGAGGCATCAAATGTCACTTTGTCTTCGGCGTGGACAATTGTGGAGTGATTGTGCCGTGCCCAACTGGAAATCGCCCACGTTAAAGGAAGAGTATGTTGAGATTATTATTCAACATATTGAGTCCTGAGGGGGCTGTACGTGCAGTTTGATCTGCCCGGTTCATCCGCGCCTCATCTGAGGACCAGCTGGAAGCAAGATTATCAAGACCCATCTCAAATCAAGTCCAAGGAATTTCATTTTGCCAACCATCGCGCAACTTCACCGCTGATGAACTGAGTGTCTGCCTCCGCCCCATCCCCCCCACCAGCAGTGTGACCCCAGACACTTTCAATAACACTCAGCTCACCATATTTCAAGTGCTTGACCTCCTCCTCACTGTCTTGGGGTGGGAAAAAGCTATCCGTGCGTGCAGGCATCACCAGTACCTTTGCCTTGATACTCTCAAGTGCACCTGCAAGATCCCCCTTCTCCGGACCGTAGAGCGAGATGTCACCACTTTGCCACGTGTGGAGCTGGCAGAGCAGGTCATGAGCATCCTGTCCGCCGCTCCAGATCTCCTCTAGGTATGCTTGTAGAGTTTGGTAGCCCATTTCCTCCCAGCGCCGCTCGCGAAACCACGCCGGACTCAGTGCCCAAGTCGAAAAGATCCTCCAGAAGGCCGTCGTGCCTTTCACAGCCGTCTGCGTGTACTGGCCATCATGCCAGTCGACTGAGCTGACAAGTGCAGTCTCCATGCCGTGAAGAGTCGACCAGTTGTGCCACGAGGTGCGCGCTGAGCTGCAGATCACCACGGCCCGCTCCACAAAGTCGGGATAGAGAGCGGCCATGTGGTAGGCCTGCTGGCCGCCCATAGAGAAGCCGATGTATGCCGCGAGCTTCTTGACTCCCAGTGCTTGGCATAAAGCATACTGCAAGCGTATGTTGTCTTCATACGTTGTGTCTGGGAAGGCTGATCCCCTCATAGATGGGTGTGCATTGGACGGGCTGGATGATTCACCGCCACCAAGGAGGCCGCATAGGATGACCAGGTACGATGCGATAACCGGTGGTTTGCCATTCGGCTCAGCAGCCCAGAGGAACGTCAGCGAGTCGTCCAGTGTTCCATTATAGCAGGTGGGTATCAGGATTGCAGGCTGGTCTGGCGATCCATATGTGCGGTAGGCGAGGGTAAAAGATGCATTCTGAGACGGGCTGCCGGCATTTAGGTTGAGGTCCGGTTCAGCTGTGAAATATTTGGTCGTCATCTCCAGAGCTCAGAATTGATGCGGTCTGTGTGATTGATTGATTGATCGAAAGAACTTGGCTCATTGCCAGACACCAAGGACTTGGACGTTAGGTTTTGACAAAATAAGGTTTAGGAAGACAGGAAACGAGACCTTGGTTGAGATAGTATTGGTGATTTCAGATATCATTTCGTATGGCACAGAAAAATGATGGTGTCACCGTGGTACTTAATAGTTACTGTAGAAACCGCGCCCTTCTAACCCCTCTGCGCCCTTTGCTGCTTACCCCCCTGGAGTGTTTTCACTTAGCAGCAGTGCATTAATAGCCGGTCTTGGAGTTCCGGGAGAGCCTCAGAATTTTGCTTATGCGCAGCCAATGTAAGCCATAGCTGCGTCTGTCTGACAGGCCTGCTTTCTTTGCTATTCAAAATAAAACTGAAATATCTTGGCCGCAGAAGATATTCAATTATGTTTGTAGATATGTATGATATCTGCTGATACCTTCCTTTTTATGTTTGGTGTTTTTTTCAAACCCTCCGCCACTGGGCAATCCCCGGATCTGTCAATGCATGTTTTTAATATGAGTTGAACGCCAGACGGTGCTCATAGCTCTATTCATCCTACCAAGTCTCGACATTAGTCAACTCATACGAATACTACACGGCCTGCAAGTCTGTCAAGAGCAGTTCTAAAAATGGTGAAAATCGCATGGCAGGCAAAAGCCTTTCAATCTTAGTCTGTGGAGGAACATATGATATCCGTCTTCGAAAAAAGTCCATAAGCTTTGGGGACTGTGGGTATTGTTGGTGAGATACCAGGGCAGATGATTGAATCCCATCTAAATATGTGATTATGGGCGTTGTTAATCTGCGCTCTCCGTCATGTGGTCTCAGTCCTCTGTTATCGCCCTCAGTCACGGAACTCCCTCGGCGCCTTGCGACAAAATGACAACATCTAGTTATGTTCTTCTAGTCCAGACTCAGCCGAGTGTGCCATAGGAAATAGCATAGAGGTCTACGTAAGTTAGACTTGTAGCTATGTCCTGCCATGGACAGCACCTTCACGTGCTTATATCCGGTGTCCCGAACCTACATGAATTCTTTTGCTTCGAGAGGCCACTGGGTATGTAGAGCAGAATTAGTCATCCCTCTTTGCAGCCATACTGTCTAGTCTCCATTGCTGGCAGAAGGAAAACTGTTAGAGCGCCCGACAGCTCCTGACAGGATTTTCGGTGCTGCCGCCACTGTCTGCCAGAGGATTTAGCCTGTGTAAACAACTACCAGCCCCCCGCCCCCCTTTCATCCAATTTGATATTGACACGCAAGTCATTTCGAGCAGGCTATCATCCCAGAAGACAAGTTTCTCCGGTTCCCAAGCCCCCACAGTAAGTGATGACTGAATGCTTACTTGTTCTCAAGTCGCCGGTGCGGTATCAGATATGCATGACGGTAAACTCCGCGTGCTGGACCCCTGTGTGTGCTTTGACATGCTTCTAGCTCAATAGAGAAATAGAAGAAAATAATTCATGCTAATCTTGTTCATTGAGTACGTGCTAGGATAGTACAGTGGTGAGTCAGCATTTTGAGGTGTTTGTTTGCTATTCCTGACCGCTGCCCAAATGGAGAGCTCTCGAGGCTGGCGCGTCTAATTCTATCAGCAACCCACTGCCACTTGATAAAAAGCGGTCAAGCCTGGATTAGAGTGGGGAGATATGAGGAGGAAGAGGAGGAGGAAGAGGAGGAGTAGACCGTGACATGTATCAATGTCAACCAACTGGACGTGAAGATACAACCCCCAAATCTTTGCATGTTCTGGAGATCCATACAGCTGGGCTCATTTTGGTCTCTGATACCGAAGTGGCGCAACCCCATTATGTCACGGAGGGGGCACAGACTATTTAGCTTCTCTGCCTAGGTGATATTATTGCAAGACAGGAGAAGGATGTACGACCTGCGAGACACAGTGTTCACTGACGGTGCAGTTCAAGGAGTAGTGTACAATTCCAATTCTTGAGTCCTTGGTCGATACCCAATCCCACACGATTACAAGTAAATCAACAGTAAAGGATAGAGGAAACAGTTTGAAAGCTTTGCGCTGATGGGAATATCGATGCTAGTATTCCTGAAGCAAATACCTTTTTCTTTCTTTCTTTCCTTTTCCATGTGAGACGCTGTTCCACTATTTTTTCTTACAGAGTGGGTGGTGCATTATCAACCTCGGGAAGGAGTGTCCATAATACAGAAGTAATAAGTGAGTCATTTCATTTAAGTATCCTGAACGTTTCATGGGTGTCGGGGCGCGTAATTACTGGGAGAAAATGTGAACCCTTTTTTTTCTGCTTTTGTTTTACTATGAATTTTTGCTTTTTATTATAGTAAACCCCTACCTTTCCCCATCCATCCATCGGGCTCTTCCATCACATGTTAATTTTCTACCAAGTCCTCCCGCCAAGGCTATGATCGTGACTCGCACGAGCCTCGCATGGTCTCCCAGCTCCGAACCATTGAAGCTTATGAGGGAAGGTGAGGGCATTCCTCTCTCGCAGCTCCACTCGGACTGTGATTCCCGAAATATCATTATTATGCTGACAAAAACAGATATGGAACTATACATAGTACATAAGGCTCTGCAAATATGACGGCGGCCTTCACAATGCCCTGTGCTGCTGTACCTGTTTAGCGCGAAGCCTGAGGGGGTCGAAAGCCCCGGCACTGTGCTTCCGGATCCAGGGTGAGAGCGGGAACAGTCCCATACTCTAGCCAATCTGGGCAATGTGAAGCGACGCTTGGGTTGACTTGTGGGGGCGGAGGGGGCCCGAGAGAAAGCGAGTGATAAATAGTATTGCAACCCCGTCAAACCAGAAGAAATTCCTTGGACCAAGGGATATGTATAATATGATGGGGGACCAAGAACGAGATCTTAAAAGTGAAACGGCGGTCGATAGATCTACTTGTGATGTCTCGGATTGAGGATATATGATCGACGATCAAAAGAAAGAAGGGGGCCCAAAGAAGAAGAAGAAAAAGAAGAAGAGAAAAACGGGGTGGGGAGGGGGGGGGGAGATACTGCGTCCTGCCAAACTTGCGTCTTGATCCTCTTTCTCTTCTCAACCGTCCAAAAAAGAAAGAAAAAAGGCACACAGGACACGGGACATTCCAGATGAAGCATGGGCTACCGCGACGAGCCTTGCCATGTCGGGCATCTGCATCGTTGGTGTGGTGGAGTCTCTCCCCCTCTCCCTTCGATGCACTCCTCCCACACACCAATCCAACCCACTCGGGACACCAGAGGGGGGGGGGGCTGGCGCAAGGATGGCGATAAACAGCCCTGAAGGCGGTCCACTTGATGCACGTGGAAATTACCCGGTCCTGGTCTGGTTCTGGCCTTGGGAAAGCCTCTCTTTTCATCACGGTCGCAAGGAGAGAGAGAGTAGGCAGCGCCAGGTTCCTGACCAAGTTCTTTGTGAAGACTGACCGACGACGACATCTTCACCTTAAAACATTTGACACTGTCTTTTCCACCCCTCTTCAACGACAAGACAGCGACACCTTTTCGTTCTCGCCATCAAAGGGGAAACCGGTTTCAGGAAAACTCTTCTCTCTTCCCCCCCCCCCCTTTCCCCCTCCCTCCCTTCCCTTCCGGTTCCTCTCTCTCTCTCCGCGACAATCCTGAAGAGTTGTCGACCCCAACGATAATGGACCGTCGCTCTCCATACTACTGATGGGCAAATCCTGCATAGTCATCGTGGGGACGCGCAATCTATGAGGCGAAATTACCGTGGTCGGTCAGAGAACAAAAACATCGCCGACTGGGCAGCCATCTCCGAGGAATCCGTGATTCCTCCTCTTTTCCTTTTCCCCATATACCAACCCCAGCCGCCCAGGGCCACCGAACATCTTCGGTCAAGAGAAGAAACAACTTTGTGTCTCGGCCTTGGTCGCCACCCCCGGCCGATCGCCCACTGAGAAACACCCTTGCCTAAGAAGCCCCCCCTCTCCTTAAGGCTAGCAATAAAGACGACATTTTCTTTTCTTTTCTGTCTATTTTTTGATTAAAGGAAGGGGGCTGGCTCTGTTTTGAATTCTGGTTCAACCACAACAATCGCCACACGAGCTGCGGATCACATCCTTTTTTCTTTCTTTTTTTTTTATAAAAAAAAATCCTGCCGAGAGCGAGAGAGTGAGTAGGAGAGGAGGGGTTGTCGCACTCCTATGGTAGCTTTTTGTGTGTTCTAGATCACGGAGTTCAACACAAGAGAGGGAGGGTTTTTCGAGGAAGCTTGGCCCGGTAGTTGTTGATTGCCGCAGCGGAAGGGCGTCGTGATCCACCGGAAGTCGGGCCCCCGTCGCGAGGGTCATCTCCCGGTAAAAAGACCTGGGTAGGAAACCGGGTTTTCCGACCAGAAAGCTTGTCAGCGTTCTCCCCCCTCCCCCCCTTTCCTCCCCTAGGCGAGCAAAGAGAGAGAGAGAGAGAGAGAGAGAGAGAGAGCTATAGAGACAGAGCCGTGCAAGCAACATTCTGGATACCATCCCCGTCACTGACTGACACTGATTTCAAGTGGACCGACTCGGATCAAGGCCCTGCGACGATCATGGTCAACACGGGCAAACCATCTCCAGGCTGCTTTGCTTGCCGGTCAAGAAGGATCAAGGTGAGAGAGCATCACCGTTAACACCAATCAGTGCACTTCTTGTGCACTCATTATTCATTTCCATCTCCATATCCCACGGTGGTCATAAGTCCTTATACACATTATCCCTCCTTTTCTTCGAGAGGCAATATTTTACTGACAAAAAGGACGGCAAAGTGTGACACGACGAGGCCCGAGTGTAGGAAATGCAGAAAGAGAGGCTGGAAGTGTCCCGGCTACCGCGACCTCAACGCGCTGAGGATCGTCGATGAGACGCAGAAGCAGTTCACGCGCTTTTCTGGCGACAGCAGGGAAATTGTCGACGAGGCTTCTTCTTCAGCTGCCGGCCCGAGCGGGACTGCCCTCATGCGCCAGAGCAATCATCCTCCACCGCCTCCCCCTGGTCCTCCCCCTCCTCCTCACAGACGAGATACTGCATTGTCGTTGTCGTCTTCCACATCGTCATCGTCATCATGGGCGAGCCCAGTAGGGGCACAAGCATATCCCTCTCCCGTCTCTGACGCCTCGTCCCCAGAGTCTGCAAGGGAATCCAACAGCTATCAGTACACGTACACGGACGAGGTGCCTCGGTGCGTCGGAACGCCCGTAGGGGAGCAGGTCTACACGTATTTCGTCGCCAACTTCGTGGCTGGGAGCTCACTCCGGCATCACGGCTACCTCGACTTCCTCTTCCCGCTGCTAGCCAACATCTCGCATGACCGGCACGAGCACAACCCCTTGACAATGGCTTTTACCGCCACGGCCATGATTGCCTTTGCTGCTCGACAAAAGGTGCCGGAGCTTCTCCCCAGGGCCGAGTCGGTGTATCTGAGGGCGCTGGGGGCGACGTTTGAGGCGATTGGGGATTCGAGACGGGCACGGGATAATTCCACTCTTGCCTGCGTGACCCTTTTGACCACATTTGAGGTAAGTATTTGTTATGTTCAACAGGACATCCATCAGCCAATATGCTGATATGATTTTTGTACATTTATTCTAGCAACTACGACCTTCGAGGCCTTCACATCAAAAGGCTGAGGCGTTCGGAAGCCATCTAGACGGAGCAGTAGCCCTACTGAAGATGCGAGGCAAAGATCTCTTCCAGACAGTCGTAGGTCGGAAGATCTTCCAGATCCTACGATCACTCCTTGTACGTCTCTTCCCTCCATCTATTACCCATATTTTTCCGATTTGTGGTTCTCACTTTTCCACCTTTTCATTTCAGGCCTCGAGAAGTTTGTGTTACGGCACGCCTCTAGATCCCGAACTACACAACCTCACCGAAGAATTCGAGCAACACCCAGACCAACAACGATTCGCCGTGCTCTCCCTCCGAGCAGCCGACCTCCGCGTCGCCGTAGAGCGCCTCCTGGGCGGCTGGAGTCCATCCCACCCAGCCGGAGACCCCCCCACGCGCGAAAAAGTCGAGGCCCTGAAACGGGAGGCCGACCTCCTCGAGGCCGACTACGACGCCCACATCCGATCCCTCCCCTTAGCCTGGAAGGCCATGACGGTGCGCTACCTGACCGCCACGGACCCGACCATCATGGGCGGGATTCCCTATGTCGGCCGCGTCGACGCCTACATCGACATGTTCATCTGCTACCTGCTCAACTGGTCGCGCGCCGCCCGCCTGTACATCCGCTACGCCTCACTCCGGTGCCACGCCTGGCTGCTCGGGCCCCAGGTCGACTACCGCGACACCCCCGAGTACGCCACCGCCGCCCAGCTGGGTGCTGCCATCGTGGGTGACATCGTGGCCAGCGTGCCTTATGTCTTTGGTGCCGCAAAGCTTGACCAGCAGACGTCTTCCGCTACGTCGGGACAGTACCCTCCTCCGAGCCTGGCGGGTGTGTTCTGCATGTGGCCTGTCTTCGCCGCGGCCACGTCGGATTTCACCACCGAGTCGCAGAGGGCGTTTCTGAAGAGGACACTGAAGTATATTTCGGAGGAGATGGGCATCGGACAGGCTTCCATTTTGGCCAAGGTTCGTATTATTCTTTACTATCTTCCTCTTTCTTCTTCTTCTTCTTCTCCTTCCCCTCCTTCTCTTTGTTCTGACGAGAAGGTGGACTGACATCCGAAAACCACAGTACAACTTGAGAAACCCCTCGATGCCCATTGCCTTCACGCGCATGAAACAGTTCGAATCCCAAGGAAAACAACTGCAGGGCGTAGCATCCGGAGCAGCTGCCGGATCCGTCATGACCACCGGCATCACCTCTCTTCTCAAGACAACCGGCTCTATCATGACGTCGCCGTCCGAATACCAACCCAAGCCTATCCCCATGCATATCCTCAAGATGGAACCCGAAGAGGACGACGAGATGTCGACCTTTGACTTTCGGATGAGATGAGAATGGAAGGAAAGAAAGAGCCAGGTCCGAACAGGGAAGAAAGATTGGTCCAATGATCAAACGGGGGTGCATCCAACACCACCACATTGCAAGATATGGGATACAGTACCATGCAAGAGAGGAAACCAAGCAAGATGCAGGCACTGTGTCGGGTAACACAAAGGGGCCAAGGTACAGTCTGAATCTCAGCAAGAATCATGTACGTCCGCCAGACAGACAGAGCCGCAGATCGTTCGCCCGATGGGATCTAGGAAAGAGAGAGGCTACTGCACTACGTCGAGCGGCCCCTCTTCCACGCTGCTTTGAAGCGAGCCATACTGGATCATCCCATCCTCTGCTCTTGGTCACCATTGACTACTACAACTGGGTTTCAGCCCTGGTAGGGAGTTTGAAGATTATGGCTTCAGCCGCAGGAGATATATCGAACCAGCAAAACAAATATCTTGATGGCAACGTGCCCATCCCTGTTGTTCATCAACTCATGTTAAGCTCGTGAGCTATCACGGCTTATATTTATGTGGCTGTTTAACAAAGTTGGCGATGTTGTTTTTACCAGCTTTAAACAGTCCTCCCAATCAACGACCCATGACCTATTAACCCACAACAGAAGATTCAATTCAACAAAAGGTGACCAACAGAACCTGTGAAACGCTTCTCAGGCCAGCCCAGCCTCGCATTCGATTTCAAGAGAATGATGACGATGAGCATGGCGTAGTGTTCATAACCCATCGGTGCCGAACTCAATGTTGATTTTACCCGGGACATCTGCCGACCCAAGCTCGTTACACTGCAGCCATTTATTGATTTCTCCAATCAAGTCAACCTTGTGGATCTCCGCTTTCATGTGCCCATTCTATGATATCAGACCAATCCTCTCTACTCATCATAGCATCATCGTTCCCCTCCCAAAGAAAACCACGCACATCGTCTGAATCCAAAACACAACCGTCCACGACAAAGAAGGGGGGAAAACCCAAGACATACTTCTTATTCCATGGCCCCTCCCTCGGCCACCTCCTGGCCCCAAGGCGCCAAAGCCGCCCTCTCCTTCACAATGGACAACCTAGGCGAGGCACAAGACGTCCGCACCGGCGCCCACCCTCCCTCCCAACCCATAGGCCGGTCCCCCGCCGTCCTGACAACCCTGCCCCGGATGCTCAATCTCCTCGACGCCGCCGCCGGCCCCGCGCAGGTCAGGGCCACCTACTTTGCCGAGTCCTGGTCTCTGGCCGTGTACCCCTCCGCCGTGGCAGAGCTGCAGCGCCGGGGCCATGAAGTCGCGTGGCACGGGTACCAGCACGAGGTCTGGAAGGCGCTGTCCGGTGCGGACGAGGAGGACAACTTTGCGCGGAGCTTTCAGGCCGCTGGGAAGCACGGCGTGGTGTACGAGGGGTTCCGGCCGCCAGGGGGCGAGATCAATGGGGCTCGGACATTTGACCTGCTCAGGCGGTACGGTGTGCGGTATGTCTCGCCACTCGGCCGGTTCGGGGTGGATGCGGAAAGTGGTGTCGTGGTGTTGCCGTTTGAGTGGAAGACTGTCGATGCGTTTTGGTACATGGACAAGTTCGCGGGGGTGAGGAGGGCGCATGGTGTTCAGGAGGACGAGGCGGGGCCCACGGAATTCAGGGATTATCTGTACAAGAAAATCGAAGAGGTGAAGGGGGAGGGTGGATATATCTCCATACTGTTCCACCCATTCTTGCAGACCAGCGAGGACAAGTTCAAGGTCTTGGAGGAAGTGCTGGAGCGTATTAGCAACGACGGCGACCTGTGGCTCGCCCCGTGTAATGAAGTTGCAAGATGGGTGGCGGAGCATGCAGACCAGTTCACCTTGGAGACCTGAAGGTAGTGTAGTCGATCTTGGTCTTCATTCTCGAGGGAGAGAGCGGAGCTATTTCTGGACGAGACCTTGAGGTGGTTCTTCTAGACCTTGAGTGATTTCGTCGTCAATAGAGAAGACGGCAAACACAACAGAAGACGGTGTCTGGCCAGTTCAAGGTCAAATCCATTCACATATGCCTGCTATATATATATATATATGGGTATATGGCAAAGCTAGATATTGGGGCGAAAAAGAAAACAACATTTCCATCGTAGCTGCACCAGACAGCTGAAGCAAATAGTATTAATAGTATGTAAACGTAAGCAAGAAAAGGTTTGTGCACAAGGAACAGACCACATGTGAATGAAAAAAAATCCTCGAGGTTCTAGAGCAAAGAAAGAAAAGAAGGAAACAAACTGTCATGACATCGTTTCATCGGAGTAGAAGGTCTCATCCGCTGCCTCAGTAGCCGGCCCTCCATTTTCCTCCGGGGTATTGCGGGTATGTGTATTGTATGATATGAAAGATGCAAGGTGAAGATGGAAATGGTAAATCAGAGGCATCATAAAATCATCACGAAATAAGACAAAGATAGGGAAACCCTTCTGTCTCTCTCTCTCTCTCTCTGTCGCCCCCCTCCCCACCCCCCTTTCTCTCGTATCCTGAACGACACCGCACGTCAGAACTCTGCACTCAGAACCCAACAAGTTCATTGTTCTGCCCCAGGAATGTCCTGGCCACCTCATCGCCACCCTGCTCGGCGGCTTCCATCCAGTGGATAGCAACGCACATGAGCGCAGGATCGCTCCGCACATCCGACTTGTCTGCCACTCCGCCGCCCATGCCGGCCGCTGACCCAGAGCTGCCTGGGCGGTGGAGCTGACCTGCACCAATGCGCTCATGGTACTGGCTGTAGCGGCTGCTGCTGCCGCTCCCGCTGTTTGCGCCGCGGAACTTGTCCATGACGGCCTGCTTGAAGACCTCACGAGGTTTGGACAAGGGCAGTGTGGTGCGGTCGACGAGCTCCGGGTTGGAGAGATAAAAGAGAGCAAGCTCGCGCTGCGAGGTGGGGTCGCCTTCCTTGGCGGTGATGGTCCACATCCGAGCTGCATCTTCGAGGCGGTACGATGTGCTGGGAGGTGGAGGGGTGGGTGGCGACACCGACGTGGTGCGGACTGCCTGCTCCTCGGCATTGGGTGAAGGTCGTTGCGGTTCTTCCCCATTGACAGAGTCGCTGGCCGTGCTGCTCGGGGCAGGCGGGTGCCTCTTACGCGTTGTTTTGGTGGTGTGGACGTCCACAATTTCATCAGCCATTTCGACCATCGTCCTGCAGACCTCCTGCTTCAAGCCGAGGGCAGCAATGGCGCAGTCCCAGAAAGCCTTACCGCGGTCCGTCTTATCCAGGATATGCGCCGGCACGAAACTCGCGATGAACTGCAAGTCTCGGAACAGAGTCTTGGGTCGGATCTCAGCGTTGCGGAAGAGACTTTGCAGCACAGTGGCAATCGCGTCGCTGTTGTTCGCCGCGTTCGTTGTTGTGTTGATCACAGACCTTGTCTCCGAGTTGATGTTCCCGCTTGACATCCGCGTCAGGCTCGGGTGCAGATGCATAGTGTGAGACCTGCGCTCTCTCAGGTTGTCAATGGCCTCCTCGAAAGGACGAGATCGGCCAGCCTGGCTGTAGCTCTCGGCTTCCATCTCTGCTGTCCGAGCCAGCCATGCCAGCCTGCGGCGCGAACTGCCCGAGGACAAAGAGGCGATGATGAGGTGTTCCAGCTCATGGAGAGCGTTGAGCTTGGCGTACGGGTTCGGATGCACACAAAACATCCGCAGCAGGCGCTGGTACGCATTTGTGAAGGGGAACTCCGGCATGATCTCCTTCTTGGACTGAGACGACTTCTTACTCGACACTGTGTCACTGGTGCCGGCGGAGCTGTCGTTCTCTCGTCCTGAATTGCCGGGAGCAAGATATGGCGACTCAGATGCGGTCCTGTCGACTGCTGCCGCTGCTGCCTTGGCCCCATCGGTAGTGTTGTTGGCGTCACGCAGGTTGCCGAAGCTCTTCTTCTTCTCGATCACGCGGGGCTTCGAGCGCCTGTTCTTCGCCTTGCGCTCCGCTGCATTTCGGCGGTCGATGCAATCTTGGCCCAGATCTTCAAACCATCCGTCTGTCTCGGAACCTCGGGAAAAGACGAGATTGCCCAGGTCGCTGAGAAGCAGGCTCGTCAGGGTCTGTCGGAGATCCTGGAGAAAGCGTGTCTTCTCTTCGCTCAGACGCTGCTGGTGGTGCTGCTGGGTGTTGTCATTGATCGATATGGCGGTCCCGGGTCGGCCGGTACCACCATGGCCAGCATGCAGGTGCACCGAGCCGCTGAAGTTCGTGATGCTCGTGGTAGGGCTGTGGGCACGAGACGTGGTGGTGCTTGCGGCAGATGCCGCTGATTGAAAGGGCGACCAGTATGTGGAGGCACTGTCAATGGTGTGCACAGGCGAGGCGTGGCCAAAGTAGTCGCCAGAGTCCATCACGTCGCTCAACAATGTGCTGCGTGTGGAAAAGCCGTAGCGTGTGGAGTCGAGGCTCAGAGCTGATGCATTGAGCCCCGTGATGCCCCTCAGGTCTCTCGCCGCAAGCGAGCCTGGCCGGCTGGAGGATGGTGCATACCTCCGCTCAGGCTCACTCATGACGCTGCTGGCGTCATCATTTGAAAAGGTCGAGATGGGTATGTCTCGGCGGATGGCGGGGGCCTCGAGCTGTCGCTTGTCACGAAGGTACAGCTCACTGCTCCACAGGACCGGCCCATCCATCATGTCGTGGCCGATGAGCTTTCCAATGCATGCCTCGACTTCGCAACAGAAACGGTGGATCCGTTCCTCGCCGCGGCAAAAGTTCTCGATGCCAAAATCTTTGAGGAAGCGTGACGTCTTTTCAGCTTGGTCATCTGACAGCTTGTTCGGGCCTCCCTGGTCCTCGACGGCTGCGAGCAGCTCCATAATCTGAGACTCGCTGCGGTAGAGGTAGGTCGAGGGCCCACCGCGAGGCGTGTTCCGGCCGCGCTGATATGCGTTGATCCTGCGACGCATGCCCATGTTTTTGAGGGCAGCCGCGATGTTTCTAGAGTGCTCATATGCCGCCGAGTTGCGAACATCCGTGACGTACCACATCTTGTCCCGCAGTGCTCGCAGGCGCTTCATCATCGAGTCCAGAAGACCCTCCGCCCGCTCCTGCGATTGTTTCAACCAGACGAGCCAGGCGTCGTAGTCCTCGATGGCAGACGCTGATCGTCGGATGGAGTCACGTGGGCCCCGGCTAAAGATGTTCAGGAGCGTGGCGAAGCCGTTCGCGCGTAAAGAGGAAGACGCCAGCGCGTTGAGCTGCAGCAGCGTGTTGTAGTACGAGAGAGAAGCGACAAAGTCCGACTGCGCTTTCGCCTGCGACACAGCAGCCTCGAGCATGGCGATGAGTGTTGGCGTCGGCTCGGCCTGCTCCTGCGCCCTCTCAGCGGCTTCCTTGCCCTTGTCACTGCCCGGCCGCGGCGAGTTGTCACGATGTGAACCGTCCTGGCCTAGCAGCCTCTGGCGATAAGGATTCCGACTGGGCTCTCGTGCCTGCCGGCTCTGCCTCGACTCCCGCGGCTCTCTCACCTCCCTGATCCTCTCGGTGGTGATGATCTTGGTCCTCGAGCGGTATTTCTTGAGGACCGAGGTCCGGTTGCTGAACTTCCCAGTGTCCTGCTCCGAGGTCTGCGGGATCTCAAAGTCCTCGACGAGCTTCAGGATGGAGTCACGGAGCTGGTGGTAATCCTTGTCAAGCTCGGGCCGGTCTTCGTCCATGTCATCCTCATCCGTGTCGCTAAGAGATGATGAGTTCTCCTCCTCGGGCTCATCATCAGGGTCATAAGTCATCTGGGTGGAGAGTGATCTCCCGTCAGAGGATATGAACAGCACGGCCCACCGCTCCGCACAAGGGTGGCAGGACCCCTGGAGGGATTCGGGCCCGAGTATCTGTGTCAGCTCGTGCAAAGCAAGGCGGAGGCGGTACCCGTCATCTTCGTAATGGCCTAGGCGCTCATGGCTAAGACGCTCCCCGAGCGGGGGCGAGGACCGGGCGGATGCTCCTGTTGCCTGCGCTTCGAGTGCCTCTGCGGCGGTGGTCGTGTCGCTCAGGACAGAAGACACACTCGTGCTGATGATGGATGCGGTCTCAAAATTGGCAGTGCTTCTGGGGCTGAGGATGGACATGGGCTGGGAGATGGCCGACATGTTGGAGATGGAGGGGGCAGAACGGATGGAGTGGGAAGACATGGGCCTTCGCTCGGGGAACAAGGCATTGACCAGAGTGACCAAATCAGCCGGACTGACGACGAGGTACGGGTGGACCTCGGCAGTCTCCCTGAGGGAGGTCAATGAGCGGGCCTTGAGGAGCCTGGGCCGGGGCTTGGTGCGAGAGCTCTTGAAACGCCCAAGAAGGTTTTCGACGTGCGCCTTGATCTTTGGCGGGGTGGACACTGGGCCTTGCTTCCACAGCATGTCCACCACGATGCTGGAGGCCTTGGTGGCGACCTGCTTCAGGATTTTCTGCCGACCATACTCGGTGATGTGATAATCTGTCATCATGCCGTGGCTCTCGGGGTGGACAACCACGCCCAGAAGCCAGACCGAGAAGACCCATTTGTAGATGAACCATTTTCTCGTGCCGTCCACGTACTTGTGGTCCAGTCGCCTGAGGATCTGGTTCCCCAGCTCGATGAGGCCCTCTGGCAGGCCAGTGGCATCCTCGTCGTCCAGGATCTCGAAGAGCTCATCCGTGGCCCGGTCATAAAACTCCTCGGCAGCGATCTGATCCTTGGAGGTCCAGTCGGAGATGTTGAACCTGGTACCGTGCTGATCCTCGGCTCGGTCCAGGAGGAACGCGCCGCCCTCCAGGATCTTCATCAGGTACCACTCCATGTTGGAACGGCCAGACCAGTCGCGCATGGCGGACCAAACGTTGAGAACGTGGATGAGGACGGGCTCGATCGGTACATTCTCGTTCCCGGCCTTGGATTCGGTGGCAGACTTGGAGATGAGGCGGGCACATGCCGTGGCCCAGATATCTGTACGGCGTTTGTCTTCTGCGCTGTCCGGGCCTGCTGAGTTAGCGAAGCAAGTGTGAATGAGGGCAGACAGGGCATCGTGTCTCTGGAAGGAGAGCAGGCGCTCGACCGGGTTTGGGTTGGACGACGAATGCCTGTTGGAACCAGTTCCTGAACCACGGCCATGGGGTTTGTTGAACAGAGGCAGGACAGACTCGACGGGCTCCAGGCTGGAGTGGAAATTGGTGATGGCGGCACGCTCCGAATTGGTCAAGGCGCAGATGCGAGTGGCCAGATAGTCCGGGTCGTTCCTGATCTTGGACAGGAAGGAGAGGAAGGTCTCGCGAGCATCGGCTGAAATCTCGTGCAGGAAGGGAATGGTTGAGCCGGCCATGGGACCAGTTCCAATAACGGAGCCTGTGGGTGTATCCAAACTTTCGGACGACACCATAGCGGCGTGGTGCATGGCCTCCATCTCGGGCTCCAGAAGGGCATATCTGCGGACCTCATCACAGCTCTTGCGCACGTCCTGGATGGCGCCGTACAGGCTGGCAAAGGTCTTCTTGTCGTCGGTGCGGAAACATTCGGCCAGATTCCTCTGGGCAATCTCGCCACAGCGAGTTAGGCGGGCCGACAAGGCCGTAGAAACCAACGTGCGCTGTAGTCGTATCCTGGTGTTTGCGCGCTTGCGCTCCTGGTATTTTGACAGGCGGACCAAGTGCGCCAGCTCGTCCAAAGAGGTGCTCTCGGCCTCGTCTCCTGGGGTCAGGTAGGCATTGGTGTACAACGAGGCGTCAGTGATGAGTGGCTGGGGCATCTTGACAGGAGGCCTGGCTGTCTGTTGCGTGCGATCCTCGTCCGCATCTCGCGCCGCAGCCGTGCTCGCCACTGGTTCTTGGGCAGATGGAGCGGCTGAGGGTGGGCTCGGCTGCGCAACTATTGCCTTCTTGACTGCTGGGCTCGGCGCCTGCTGTGCGGCTGCTGCGGGCTGGGGCTGCTGCTGTTGTTGCGACTGCTGCTGGATCGCTTCGACACGGCGCACAGGGAGCGCCTGAGGCACGTCGTCTGCGCTCGGCATGGTCTCAGGAGGGTCGGGATACGAAGGGGTAGGAGGAGATGTTCGTCTAGGCAGCGAGGTTTCGACATGGCACTCTGTCGAAGGAGGGGTCGGGGGCCTCGTCGTGTTTAAAGCTGGTCCCAAACAAAAAAAACAAAAACAAAAAAGACCTTGTCAGCGAGCTGCTGAATAAGTTGGGGAGGCGAAGAAGACTGCTGGCAGGCGCAGATCCTCGCCACAAGAGGCCACGGCCAGAGGGGATCGGAAAACATACAGGTAGAGCCAGCCGAGTGTACCTGGACCGGCGAGGACGAAGAGAGGGAGCGCTGCATGGAGAACATTGTGAGGCCATCCAGAGAATAAAGCACCTATCCGAGAAGGCAGCCAGCGGGAGACCTGGCCAGCAATGACAAGAACTAGCAGCCCAACAGTGTGAGAGAGAGAGAGAGCAGAAGAGGAGGAGAAAGCAGGGGTGTGTGTATAAGAGGGGGAAGTCCGCGGTCGAGCTGACTAGGAGGGCGCGTGGGAGGCCCTGAGGAGGAGATGATATACGGGAGCAGTGGTTGTCTTTCGAACTCTAGGTCGTCGCTGTCGCCGTCATCGGACTCGGTGAACAGCTGCGCACACACAGGAAGTGGATATGTCGTCAAGGGTCCAGGGCTGGGCTGAAGAGGGCGAGGGCTGGAACAAGAGGAGGACGAGGAGGGGGAGAGACGGTCAGGAAGCAATATCAGGAAGCAGGATCAAGACCACGGTCCAACAACACGCGCGGCTGCACCTGCCACCGCGACAGAGACACGGAGAGAGAGAGAGGAAAATAGAGGTGGCAGGGTAGAAGACAACAAGAGGAGGGTGTCGTCCGTGCCCTGCTGCCATCAATAATGCTGGGATATGTATTGCTGGGGCTGGAGGTGGAGGAGGAGACGAGGCGAGCAACTGGATAACGGTGACATGATGGCCTCGAGCATGTTGTGGAATTCCTACTCTGTACCAGGCAGAGAGCACAGAGGATGACAGGGTTGGAGCGGGTTCTGGATACATTAGTAAAAAGCACAACTCATCACCTTGCAAGCGCTGCACCCACTGAAGCGCCGGGAAAGCACCTATAGCAGGCCGAGGTGCGCAGCAGTGGTTTGCAGTAGTGGTATGCACCAGTGGTACCATTCCAAGGGTCACAGCAGCTGTTGCTGAGCGGGCCAGCTGGTACTTACAGGTACTGTGGCACTAGAGAGCTGCCGTACCAGCAGGGGCCGGCGCAGGGCAGGTTGGTTGGCCCGGGCGGCTCGCTGGCGCAGTTGAACGTGGGGTAAGGTGACTATCATTAGTACATAGTATTATGGCCTGTACGGGTACATCCTCTTGTACCTACAGTGCCAACCAAGCCCCCCCCTCCCCCCCAAGCCGTGCCAGCGGGAAGGAAGCATGGATCACCAGGCATGCCCCCAACAGCGAGCACAGTGTCCCTAGCGTCAACAAGGTACAAGGTGACTTCTTCCCCTCTCCTTGCCTCGCCCTTTTTCCCACCTCTTTTCTCCTCTCCCCCATAACACACATTCTTTTTCTCCGCGACCCGCCCCGACAAGCCCAACAGGCCAACCACCACCCTTGAATCCTTCACTTGAACCGCCGTTAAGTTGATGCGTTGGCAAGTGAGGAGACATGCACACCAGGATCTCCCTCCCTCCCCTTTCCCAGATTGTGTCACAGCCCCCCTCCGACAGACAGTCCGACATCATGGGCATCATCGTGGACATCGCCGTCGGTCTCTCTAGCGTCAATACTTGGTCTCCTTAGGCAGTGCCATCCAGTCATCCATCCAGCCAGCCAGCCAGGGATGGAGAAGAAGAAAGAAAGAAAGAAAAACAAGAAAGACAAGGGGAAAAAAACCCAGAGCAAACAAGGGCTTATCCTGGGCCTCACCGATTGTACAGATCCACGAGCCAAGACACCCACGTCTCTTCGGTCTGTCTCCGTCCAACAGGAGCGCTTTGAAGTGTCTCCTCCTGATGGCCACCGCCATAATCTTCTGGATGGATGCCTCCTTTCCATGGTCTGTCATGCCTGTACTATGATCTACTCTATACAGGGCAGGGCAAGTGTGTGGGCAAGTCCACTCAAAAAAAAAAAAAAAAACCGAAAAAAACAACCTGAGCCTGTGACCCAGCACCTCGGAACAGGATTCGCACCCGGGCCATCGACACGTTGTCGATGGTTCCTGACTAGTCGTCATCAAGCCTACCGCCTTTTCGGCCCTGCTTTTCCTCAGCCGTACCATCATCCTCGTGGTGGTCCTCTTCAGCTCTTCCAGGGTGTCCAGGTGTCTGTGCTGTGGACAGAGTTGCATTCTCCTCGTGCCGTTCGGCGGCCGACCGTAGGCACGCTGGGTTGGTAAAGAGGGAGAGGGAGAAGGAAAGGGGGGTAAGGGGGAAGGGGGAAGGGTTCAGCTCGTATTCGACAAAGATGAGCTGGGGACTCGGTGATCCTCTGGTGATATCTCTGTCCCTTCCCTTTCTGAGAGGAAATATGGGATGGTATAAGGGCAGCTGTCGATGACTTGGCAGTGCATTGCATTGTCTTTGATAATGCACGCGCAGGGTCCTCTTTCCACCAATCTGCGCTGCGTCTCTCGATCGCGCGATACGGCAGTATGAAGAAGTCTCGAGTAAGAACTACCACAGCACACACACTCGCTAGTGTGGAAAGAGGGGCTAGCTGGGAGTCATATCTCGATTTGTTGACGCCTTTTTTTTTCTTCTCCCCCCCCCCCCCCCCCTTTCTTTTTTTTTTTTTTTTTTTTTTTTTTCTTTCCTCTTTCTTTTTT